>JABUQX010090602.1:0-17500 GCA_015478945.1 Trachelipus rathkii | reverse complement strand
AAAGACTAAGCTTAAATTATATTTTACACTGCCGTTTTACGAAAACATCCATTTCGAACTATATAAAGATTTTTTCCCATTTGTTCTATTAGTTTTTCCTCAAATTAGACATTAAATTAATTCATTAACATCTTTGATTACAAAATAGGTCGTACTGAAACAATCAATAAAGACAAACTCCTATTTCTCTTCGCTCTTCTGTCCTTTAAAATTTTTTATGTAGCGACCTGTGACGCCGCTCGCGTTAGGAAGCACCCTAGCCAACTAATGTCAGATTCACGATGAAACAACTGAGAGGTTTGTTCACAAGTCGAGCACTAATTCTTTGCCTGAATTTTCCGTGTCTTAATTTCCGCCATAATACAATGAAAACGTGACCATGTTCAAGGACCCCATGATCACACACAAACCTTTAAATTATACAAATTTCGTCTATAACTATCACAAACCAGTTTAAACTAACCAACCTACAAATTTTTTGAATTCCTGATATAAATCATTGCCAACCATTAGCATAACTCTCAATAGCAAAACCAAGTGGTCACTTTTTAAGTTGGGCAGTGCTGCATTGATTTTTGAACTTGTTGTAATCCCAGTGAAGTCTTTGTGATGCGTTTTAAATCCCACTGCTTGTAATTCTTTTGGTGCGTGTTTATCCGTAGATTTAGTTCATTTTTTGCTACCCTCCTTTATAATTTTTAAACATGAGTTTCCCTTTTATTAAATAAATAATTTTATTTATAACCGATTCTTTATAATTTTGCTTTCATAAATGACTTTATTTTTATAGATGCTTCAGTCCTGAGGATTTGTGGTATTTTGGCCATAGAATCTTTTATTTTAATGTAAATTAAATAAATGACATAATAAGATGAAGAATCACAGGGCCTTTTGCGACCGTAAGAATTGTGTTTCTGGGGGTTTTTATTAGGTGGTTGTTGAATGACAAATTTGGTCTCCTAAATTCCAATCAAGCCATTCAATATTGCTCCAATCAGGTCTAGTTTTCAGATACGAGACCGGCTCCCTAGATGGCCTGAGAGAGCCCCGCAGTCTCTAGCTTGACCGCAGGGAAGCGGAGTGGTTGTGTGTTGCTTCGCAGGCTCAACTCTCCAACTAAGTGTTACATTACTTTTAATATCCAAAATGATGTTCTCATACTAGGACGGATGTTTAAAGTGTATTTCTAAAGCTTTATTTCTTTCTCTTTCTCTTGTGAAGAGTCTTTGAGCAGATACATTAGCAAAACTCCTATTATTTCATAAAAATGATAATGAATAGAAAGTGTAAAAAAAAACAGTCCTGAAATAGATTTTTTGGTATGTGTGTGGTAAAGAAAGTAAAACTTTTAGTGACCAGACAAATGGCACTAATAAACGCCGTTAGTAAAAGTTCTTTACAATGCATATTTGGGAATAAAGCTAGGAGATCAAGACAAAACCTTTACTCCACATATGTGCTGCAAAGCCTGTATTATCATAGCCTTAAGGCGCTGGAGTGAGGGCAAAACAAACTGTTTGTCATTTGGTGTACCTATGGTGTGAGAGAGAAGGCAAGGACCATAATACAGACTGCTATTTTTGCATGACCAAACTCTCAATCGTGAGATAATTACTTTAAGACGAAATATAGTCCCTTGCAAAGTCTAGAACGGTTTATATAAAAAATAATGCCTTTTGGTAGCCCCTATTGAAATTGTTAACATTGTGTATAAAATATAGTGTAATATTTCTGGAGTATAGAGAAATTCAGTGGTTAAATTTATATACCAGTATATATAGTATTATAATTATTATATATATCATATTGATGTAGTATATTTATAATTTTATATTTTATACCTAAAAAAAAACTTACGGTTATTTTGATAAAAGTGTGTAAACTAAAGGATATATTTGTCTGCGTGTATAAAAAAATTTGGTATTAGGGGTAAAGTTTTTTCAACACACGAACCAAATAACACAATACTCATGATAACGTTCATCACTCTATTCACAACCTATTGTTACATTCAACACGTTTCTGGTTGAGCTGTTTGGGATTTTTTGTTTAAAAAAAAAATAAAAATAAAAAAAAAAAAAATATTTTTGGAATGGTAACCTAACTTAAGACACAGCAAAGCTTGTAAAGATTTTTTGTGTGTTTTTGAAAATAAGTTTCTTACGCTAACTAAGTAGGTAATATATATATATATATATTATTATAATATATATATATATATATTATATATATATATATATATATATATATATATATATATATATATATATATATATATTATAAATAATATATATATATATATATATATATATATATATATATATATATATATATATATATATATATATTATATATTATTATATATATATATATATATTATATATATATATATATATATATATATATATATATATATATATATACTATTATATATATATATATATTATATATATCTCTTATAAATTGTATATAAAAATTGATTGTATTAAATTGGTAAATTTTCCTGGTATGAAAAATTGTGTAAAAAGTGTGGAAACGAGGTCGAGTGAATTAATATTATGTAAATTAAGTAGGCGAAACCTTTTTCAGGTATCAATAAGAAAAACAAGCACACTGTAGTCTATCCTTGAAATGTTCCTTCTTGCCATTAAGCCAACAACCACAGGTCCAGGAAGTTTCCAGTTCCTTCTCACCTGAACAATACTGAGCTACAAAGACAATATATAATGAAATATAGAAGTGGATGACACTGATACTTCAGTGACATATCAGCCTACGTCTACAAACAGTTGAAACACCAAAATCACTCAAGTAAATTTAATGACTTGACTACTGATCTAAATCAGACTAAAGAGAAAGCTCTACTTGCTCCCACCCGTTTTAGTGAGAACAACCTCCTTTCTCAAGAAACTACATACTTTTGGTTCAGAAATAGAGACGAAGAGTTTCGAAAGTTCTCTTTGCAGTTGCTTCTTGCAGCTATTTGGTGTATTGCAATGATGTAAAAGATTCAATTGAGGTACTTGGCGTTCCTTACCAACCAAGTGAATGGAGGCTCTTCATTGATTCTTCTAGCAGAAGCTTGAAGGCAGTACTCTTAAATATTGGCAATAAAATGGCATCCGTACCTATTGCCCATTCAGTTCAGTTAACAGAAGCTACAAAAATATGGAAGTATTGATTAATACAATCAAGTACCCTAACCACAACTGGTTAATATGTGGTGATCTCAAGGTAAGATATATTTCCCAGTTTCTTCTTGCATTATAAATCTTAATTTTTAAAAAAATTACCTATGAAAAAAATATAAGTTCTTAGAAACCATGTACATCAATATGCAAGCATAAAGAAAGTTTTCAATTTTAATTTACTACATTTAATGTATTTAAGAATTAATCCTTTCTTTCAGGTTGTGTGCCTTCTTCTTGGGATGCAAGGAGGCTACACAAAATATCCTTGCTTCATATGTCTATGGGATAGCCGTGCTGATAGTCTTCACTATAAGCCAAAAAAACAACTTCCAAGGGGCGGTGGCACCCCCTTAATGGGATGCACCCACACGGTAACCTCGACAATGATGAGGTCATGTCACCCACAATAAAATTAGCATGTGACATAAGATAACTTAATCTAAGATATTTCGGGGTATTTCTGACCTTATAGGGGGTGAAGACGATAGGTATATATCCTAAGTTCGTCAAGGTTTCCCATTTAGAACTCTGTCCCCGTGAGGTGGCTCGCATAAGGAGGGCGCCATTCCTTATAGGAACAACCAGTACGTCGTTTGCGCCCTGAGCATTCTCCAAGTCTTCACTAAGAAGAGAACTCCGTGAAGGTAACTTGAATGAATGACACCGAGCTGAGATAAAAATAGTGAGTATCCGGCATTCCCTTGTATGCCTGGAGGAGGGTTCAAAAAACCTCTGCAATATGGGGTAAGAAGTAAAGTTCCGTTGCCTGGCTTTCCGTGTATACGGATTTGCATGGTGTCCCACTTGATGGAAAACTATGATCCAAAAAGAGGGAGGGAGTTAACTCAACTCTTTACTCTTAGGCTGAAGATTCTCTTGGATCAATAATTTATTCTCTTTTATCAGCACGGCAAAAAAAAAATATCTATTCTCATATTTATATTACCTATATTACTTCTAAGTTATATACCTATAAATTTATATATATATATTACCGCTACTAATATATAATATAATTCTCCTTAATTGTATGTTTAGTATACTCCCATATATAATAATCTATACATATCTCAGCACTTCTTATACTACTATCTCATACTTTATTTACTATATATTTTATAAATATATATAAATAATATTATATATAATATAATATATTATATATATATATATAATATACTTATATTAATATATATATTCATACTTATATTATAATATATATATATATATATATATAAATACTACTATATATATATAATAGTATATATATTATATAAAATAAATATTATATAGTATAATATATATATATATATATATATATATATTTACTATATATAGTATTTAATTTATATATTTTAAATATATTATTAATTATTATATATATTTTTAATATTAATATTAATATATTAATATATATTTTTTATATATAAATTATATATATATATATAATATATATATATATAGTACTATCATATCTCTTCATATTATATATATTTCAACATATTAATTCAACACAATTATATTTATTAATCAGTAATATTATTTTTACTATATATTTATTATATATAATTATATATTAATAACGTATATATTTATATAAGACTATGGATTACCAGCACCCCTCCATGGAGTTTAAATCAATTACTGGAAGTTTCAACGCGAGTGATCATCGAAGCAGGGAGATTAAGAAAACTGTCCGAGATGCCTTCTATTTTTGGGGAGGCGCATCGGACTAGTAGTGAGGCTATGCAACCATTCTCTAACGGACGACGCTGTTGTCGATGGTATTCAAGATTCCAGTTCCTGCATAGCGAGAGAGCTGTTGAAAGACTAATTTGAACACAACAAAGCGATGTTGTGCCCATTCGGCGTAATTGCTTTACTTTGGATTGGTTGCTCCTGTACACCCTAAAGAGCACCAGCAGGAAGGCCATGTAGCACCCCAGAGGTGTTCGCAACCACCCTCCTGCTCGATTTAAAAAGTAAACCAAGTTTCAAAGAGTGGACACTATCGGCAGCAGAAGGTATTAGAAAACTGTTAGCCGATTATGCCCTTCTTTTTCTGGGAAAGGCGAAATTGGGAGGTAGAGCTTCACTGTACATTGTGTTACTAACCGGTACACCGTTGTCTGATGTCGAGTCCTGGGCGCAGGAAGTGTCCTATGTCTTGGCAAATTGCTTGCAACAAGCATGTGTATCGGCGTCTGCTTGGCTTGGTGAGGACTCGCTATTGCTTACCCAGGAAACTCACAAAGCAAAATCGCCATGCTAGCCACAGCAGGCTGTTCCACAACCACCCTCCTGTCCATTAAAGTCGACTGAGTTCTCAAACAACAGTGATTTCACACGATATTAAAAAAATTGATCCCGCAAGATGTTCATCTTTCCTGGAAGGTGGATCGGAAGATCTGGTCCAAGCTTCCCATGTACATTTGTCTAAACGGCGACGCTGTTGCCAATGGTTCGAAAGTCTTGGCGCGAGTGAAATTTATATTCGTCTTATTATTGCAAATTTGCCGCAACAAGCATTGTTTGCCATTCAGGTCCGTCTCACCGCTTAGACTTTGAAGTGTTCGGTTGCTCCCCGGTAACACAGAGCAACCCCGGCAGCAGGAATTTAATCCATTGCTCAGCCTACAGCAGGCTGTTCCAACCACCCTACCCTGGTGCCAAGAACTTCTAAGTTCAAAAAAAGAAAGTACCGAGTTTCCAAAAGCAAGTGATAATACATGAGCAGTTAAATTAGAACATTGTTCCGATATGCCTTCTTTTTCTGGAAAGGCGGATCGGACTAGTGGTAGAGCTTCCTGTATACATTGGTTCTAAACGCGACGCTTTGGCGATGCTTCGATACGTCCTGGCAGCGACGTTGAATTTTTTCTTCGTCTTACTTATTGCAAACAATTTGTTCGCACCAAAGCATGTTTGTGCCCCATTTTCGGCGTCATCTTCGACTTGGTGGATACTCTGGGATAACCCAGGGAACACCCATGTCAGAATCCATGTGCCCAGCAGGTGTTCCAACCAGCCCTGCCTGTCCGATTTCAAATAAGTACCGAGGTTTAAAAGCCAGCTGATAATCGACAGCATTATTTAAATCTGTTCCGAGATGTTTCTTTTCTGGTGAAGCGCGGATATTAAATTAATATTAAATTTTCATTTTTATAAAAAAAAAACAAAAATATTAACAATTCCAGAGAATCTAAAATTAACGTTGCTAAATTGTCTTAAAATTCGTGACATCACCTTATAGCATTATTTCTATCTTATTATGCTTATTAGCATTTTTGAAATTTTTTGCTTTTCCACGTGAGTATAGCTTGAGAGGTATATGATATAACGTCTTCTGATTCAATCTATGACGTTAGAGGAATTTTAGTGACCTATCTTCAAAAAGATTTCCCGGAATCTCCTCCCTGTAAGATGTACTATTTTTATAGTACTTAAGCAAATAATTTAATATTATATATATATTATAATTATATATATATTATATATTATTATATAAATATTTATACTATCTATATATATATCATTATTATATATTATATGATATATATATATTATATATATTATTATATATATATTATATATTATGAATTATATATTATATATAATATATATAGCCCTATTTTATATATTATATTACTATATATATCTATAATATATATATATAGATTATATATATATTCCACGCAAACGTAAATAATTTTTTATTCAGAACTTCGGGCTCTGGCTAAGGTTTCTACATTTGGAAATCGATGAGCACTTCTGGGTAATATTTTCTATCACCTCAAAAAATATTTCTTGAAAAAAATTATACCCAAAATCTGACTCCGAACTCATCTACGGCTCCGGGCTCCGGCTCCGGCTCCGGCTCCGGCTCCCGCTCGGCTCCGACTAAGTTTCTGCACTCTTTTAAAATTGTTCAGCACGTCTTCGGTAATAACTTATCAAATTAAAAAATATTTTTCGAAAATTTCATACTCGGCTCCCGCTCCCGACTCCGGTATCCGAACTAAGGATTTGCACTTATTTTTGAAAATACTCAGCACGTCTTATTTGTAAATTATTTGTACACTACTTCTGGCAATAAATTTTTCACCTAAAATAATATTTATTGAAAATTTCATACCTAGGATCCGATTCTGACTCCGGCTTCAGATCAGATCCGGGGCCGGATCCAACTAGGTTTCCTAAGTACTATTGAAAATTGTTTCAGTAGTCTTTTTGACAAATATTTTTCACCAAAAAATTATCTTCTTTTTGAAAAAAATTCATACCAAGAATCCATTTCCACTCCGGATCCTGCCTCGCCATCGGGTACGGCGCCGGAGGTGACTATCGGATTTTGTACTAATTGAAAATGGTTCCAGTTGATCTCTTGGCAATGTAGTTTTCAGCAACGGAAATATTCCTTGAAAAAAAATACTACCGCTTTCGTTTCAGTTTCACGGCTCCGGCTACGGCTCGGCTCCGGCTTCCGGCTCCGGCTTGTCGGCTTCGGCTCTGGATCCGCTATATATCTATACTATTTCGGAATTGTTCAGCACGTCTTCTTCCTAAAATTGAAATTTTTCACCAAAAAATCATTCTTGAAAAAATTTCAGACCCAGGATCCGGAATCCGGATACGGATTGGCCCGACTTCGGCTTCGGCGCCGGATCCGACTAAGTTCTGCACTATTTGAAAATTGTTCAGCACGTCTTCTACCGGCAATAAATTTTTTTACCTAAAAAAAATATTTTTTATCGAAAAAAATTTCATACCCAGGATTCCGGCTAAGGATCCGGCTCAATCCAACTTCGGCTTGGCTCCTCCGGGATCCGACTAATGTATCTACACTATTTGAAAATTGTTCAGGCATCTTCTTTCCCATTAAATTTTTTCACCTAAAAAAATAATTATATTACGAAAAAAAATTCTACCCAGGATCCGGACTAGGGATCCGGCTCCGGATCTGACTATGTTTCTACACTATTTGAAAAATTGTTCAGCACGTCTCTTTCTGACATAAAATGTTTCACCTAAAAAATATTCTTGAAAAATTCTAATACCCTTGTATCCGGATCTACGGATATCGATCCGGCTATCGACTTCGACTTCGGCTTCGGCTCCAGATCCGACTAAGGTTTTCTGCTACTATTTGAAAAATTGATTCACTCAACCCATACCACCTATTTATTTATCGATAAGGAAGAACTATGCCTATAATGATGTGATCATTATAGGCATAGTTCTTTGTCGATAAATAAATAAAATACATAAAAAAAAAAAATAAATAAATACACGAGAAACAAGAAAACTGGAGACCGTAAATCCAGAGGGTCTATCAAGAACAGTATCAAAAGCTATCAGTCAGCAATTTCCAGCAACACTTAAATACCTGAACTGTTTTTATCCCTACAATCAATAGGTAGGCTAAACGCAGGTTAATTAGTTTTATCATAGTAAAACAAAATTCTACAAAAACTTGCAGCGGATAATAAATAAATGAGAAATCTTTTGACGAACAAACAGTAATCAACTTTCCAAGTTTTAAAAATTTTCAAGTTTCAACACAAAAATGATACAAGGTTGCCATATTGTCATTGGGAATGTTAGAAAAAAATGCCAGAAAAAAGAACTAATAAAACACTATAAATCCCCAAATTCTTAGTCATAGGATAAACATAGTTAAACATATAAACTATGGTATAAACATAATTAAATTTTAATTATATTTATACCATGTCTAAGTTGATCTTATTTCCGAAAGACAAAATGAGACATTGGGATGGCAAAAACGGAACAGAGGTTATATAATATTCTGCGTTCATGAAAAAGTAAGATGATAAAAAAGTTTGATTACATAAACATACTGAGCTTCTTCAGTGACAGAACCCATACATAAAAAGTAGAGGGAGACTGCATTTCACCAGGATTGTACCATTACACATATGTCGATGTTTAGTATCTAACAATGGAACTCCATAGGACCATTATTATACATATTAGTTATTACTGGTATCCAGTAATATTGATATACGATTATATGAATAAAAACTCTATTATAATGACTAAAAATATATATATTTGAACAATTGTGTATCTATATGGTCTTTACTTGAGTTTGTTGTTTTTCAAAGATTTTGTTGCTCTTTGATAGTTCTTGTAGACCTAGATAAATCAGCCTGAGGCTTTAGTTATTAGCACTTACTTAAACCTAGCAGGTAAACTGATTAGTTGAAGGTAAAGAGAATAGAGATAGATTATAAAAACTATTATATACTTTCACATATATATCTTCTATTTTGCTCATTTAGTTATTTTATTTTTATAGGATATACGTCTTACACCTTTAGAATATAGAAACTATTAGCTATATTCAGTATTTTAGTTTAGTGGAATTTATATTTTGTCCCTTCGATATAATTGACCAGAATTTCACTAAAAAAATCTCAACGAGCATCACTTCAAATTCAAAAAATCCGTCCTATTAAGTCGTGCTATGTGAAAACAAAAAAATAATCAAAATGTAACAAGGGTATAGAGGTAAACAGACTCATTTTCTTTTCAAATATTTTACTATCAATCTATCTCTATTCTCTTTACCTTCTCACCCAATCAAATTACCCAACTAAAGATTTTAAGTTTGCTAGTACAAAAGCCAAGAGGCAGGAGTTATCTCAAGGACTATCAAAATCTTATTCAAGGAGGCAAAAAAAAATCTTGAAGACAAAACAAATCAGGTAAGGCCTAATGGTAGATTCACATATTGTACTTAATATTCAGCTTCTTTTTAAAACCTTTTATTTATCTTTCAAAGATTTTTTATTTGTTGTATCGGCTTTAGATTAAATTTTCGTCAATTGTGCAAATCTTATATTGGTCTTAACGAACGGATTTGTTGCAAGTTCTTGATAGCTCGTGCTAGCAATATTGCAAATTAAAATCAACCTAGCTCCGAAGCTTATAGCAGGTTTTCAGATATTTTTGTGATTAGGCTATTATTAGGTCAAAATCATTTTTAAATTAAGGTATATCTTGAACATATGAAAAATATATAGATACGAGTAGAAAGCCAGCGTGGGCCCTATCGAGATAGGCCTATGGGTGTTTTTGTCGCTAAGTTTAGTTAGTCTTTAGGCGTATTTATTCAAAATTTGGTAATCGAGAGTTGAGATAAGCAATGCATCATTTGCCTAAACCCTTCCGATTACAGTGATTTCCTCAGAAATTCAAGCATCAAACTTAGCCTAGGTCTAGGCCTAGGTCATTTTCAAACCTCAAAATTCTTGTTTTTTTGTGTGT
Source organism: Trachelipus rathkii (assembly GCA_015478945.1). Taxonomy (NCBI): domain Eukaryota; kingdom Metazoa; phylum Arthropoda; class Malacostraca; order Isopoda; family Trachelipodidae; genus Trachelipus; species Trachelipus rathkii. The sequence goes on along the minus strand of JABUQX010090602.1, from coordinate 7,016 downwards.
GTAGTGGTCTTCTTAAAACCTTCTTCAAATTTTCAAATCAAATAATTTGGGCCAGTGGCTAAGGCCATATCTCATTTTTCCTCAAAAAAATCAATTTTTCAAAACTATTTTTTTATAGGCCGAGATCACTTTCAAACTTTCAAATTTTTTATTTTTTTTCTTTGTCTAATAGACTTGTTTTTCAAAATTCAATTCAAAATAATTTTGGCCTGGTGATTAGGCGTATCTTTCATTAATTCATCTTTCTTCAAGGTTTCATTAGTCCTTGGGTCATTCTAGCCAAATTTCAGCGAAATGTCTGACCCAGAGATACAAGCCCTTCATGATAAAGTTAATAAAAAATCCAAGCCTATAGTTCAAGCCATTTCATCCCTCAAGTTCACAAGTAGATATTTTATCAATGAGATAGAGAATAGGCCTACAGATAATAAGAAAAGATAAAGATGCAGTTTTATGTAAAGGATCATTGTAGAGGAAGTTAGGAGTCCTGTTAAAAAGATATTTAAACAAAAGGATACAAAATATAATAAAAAATATAATGATAATAATAGAAAATGACCCCCTCATTTCCTGAGTTTCATTAATAAGGAGTTTGGTGTAGTCAGTTTCAGTACCATGCCGATTAAATCCAAAAAATTAATGTGAATTAAAAATTTTAAAGGGATCAAAATTCAACCCCCTCCAAAAAATTACTTGCTCTCAATTTCAGTGAAATTCTGTTCTTAGGGCTACTAGATTTGTGGTTTCTTTTGAGGGCAATGAAACTCGATAAGTTTGCTTTATAAAAACCTTCATTTCAAAATTTAAGAGTTCCTTAGATATACAGAAAAATTTTAAGTGAATCCATTAAACTTCATTGCTTAAAAAATAAATTAAAGGGATATTGCGTACTCCCTAATTCAGAATCTTTCTATTAGTGCCATTAATAATAAGGCTCTTGAATATCTAAATCAAAGAGTTTTAGACGAAAAATTCGATCATTGATGGAAAATTTATTAAAAAAATCATATCTTTAAAACCCAAGTAATTTGACCAACACTTATCGACTAGGTTTACTTAAATGATATCAGAACATTAGTATATGAACTTGAGAGTTATAACCTCAAATATCTTGATGAGGCTACTGGATTAGTAGTACTTACCCTCATAGTTCTTGTCACAGCTGACCATGAATGTGGTAGTCAAGAAATTACTGTCCAAGTTTGAATACCAAGTTACCCTGACTTTGATCAAATATTCGATAGTTTCATAATGAATTTATCAACAAATATTGTTAAAAACGTTACAAATTTCATAATAAAGGTCAAAATTTCATCAAGTTCCTCCCCATAATACTTATTCAAATTTTAAAAATGTAAATACTTTCAGATAAGCATAATTTTAAATTTAGAAAATGCAAGAAAGGACGAATGAGTCCTTAAAATCTAATAATAGGCCTGATTCCAATTCTGCCTTGCAGTATTTCAAAATTCATTACACATTTTGTGGATATTGTGCCGTGGCGCAATAGAACTTTGGATTCGGTGACTTTGGATAACACCGATCCTTATTTCAAAATCATGCAAGCCTTGTTCATCCCAAGGTCAAGTGATGACAATTGCAATGTTTATCAAACCTATGAGTTAAGAAATTAAAAGGTGTAATGAAATAAATCTAGCCAGCAATATTCAAGTACTAAACATACTGCAGATCACTTGTCCTGGACTTGCAGGAGCCAAACTTTCTTTTAGTTGGCCAAGTTGCCAATAAAAGAAGTCACTATTTACACGCTCTATTGTAAGCAAAGGAAAAGTTCCACCCTCACAAAAGTATATCTTAGCTTTAGCCAAAGCACGAACAATTTATATTTGTTACCATCAATTACTATAAGGGTTGGTAGAGGTAAAGTTTCAGCTTCAGTTCGATGCCTAGTCGACTGTGGCTCACAGAAGTCCTACCTTTCTAAAAGAGTGCTGGACAAACTCAATATATCTGTAGAGAATCATCAAAGCACTCAATACGATAGTAAAAACTACTTTAGGTAATCAGTACCCGCACTTTAAAGAGGACTGTTCTGATGTATATATGCCGACCAGTTCTTGTTTCACCCTTCCTCTTTTGTTGATGCAGGATCTTAAATTAAGTTATGAGATTAAGTTCGTAGATCAGGCTCTAATTGATTTGAGAAATAAATCTTTCAAATTAGCTGATTCTGGCTATAAAGAGTCTAATGAAACTCATTTTTCGATTTGGATGCCTTAATTGGCATCGATTTAATAGAGTATTCCCCTCAACTAGAATTGATTAAATGTATGAGTGGGATCTGCTTTTAAGTTAAGAGATGGTTCTATTATTCCATTTGGGAATATTTTACTAATTTTATATACAATATAATCAAATAAGAGTTTCAAATCCATCATCAATTGTTCAAAATTCATAATCATATTCAAAATAAAAATCTAAATTTAAATCAATTGCAGGTTAACCATACTTTGTTTAATGCAGTCTTAAACCCTGTACATCCTTATTTTAATCCTTTAAGCCACATACTAAGTAATTCTGAGGTGGAGCAAGGATTAGAAAACATGTTCAAATTAGAGTCCTTAGGTATAGAAGGGTATGCATAACAATAAATCTGAAGATGATTTGAAACAGATGGAAAAATTCAAAGGTAGTACAGAGTTCAAAGATGGAAAATATCATATAGATCTTCCATGGATTGAAGATAAACTTCCTTTGTTGCCATCAAACTATAACATTGCTCTTGCAGTGCTTAATAGAGTTCATAAAAATTTGGAAAGTAAAAAAAGATTTAGTTAAAGCCTATACGATGATGTCTTTCAGCAAACAATTAGCTGATGGTATTTTTGAAGAGTTCAAAGTATTTCCCTCTGAGTATAAAAATTTATATTTGGGGTTCCTCACAAGACCTGTTTATCAAAACTGTGCAAACAAGTATCAACAAAGGTTCAGGCCTTGTGTTGAACTTTCTCTTAAAACTAATTCTTTAACCATCTCTAAATGAGGCAGCCTATTTTGGACAGATCTTATGTCCTCCTTGTTGGGTCATGCTATTTCCGCGTTCAGATTCAAATCAGTTTGGCCATGTTAGCGGATATTAAAACAAGCCTTCCTTCGATATAAGTTAAAATCTTCGAAAGACCGACAATCGCTTTTGCTTTTTTGGAAAAGTAATGGTCAATTAAAGGTTTATCGATACTCAACCATTGTTTTTGTTGGTTTCAACCTTAAGCCAAATCATTAGAAGTCATATCATTAAGCATCATGCTCAGTCGTATGAGGATGATGCATGTACTCAGATTCTATATAAATAATTTTCTTGTTGATAATTTTTGTTTTCCTGCTAAATGATTCTACAAACATTTAAAAGAACTTTTTTTATCAATTTAACAATAAGAATGGAAGATGGTGGTTTCCATCTTAGAAGTTGGGACTCTCAATAATGATCAATTAAGAACTGTTATGGAAGAAGAGAGCTGTTATGGAAGAATAGTTCAACATCAGGAATTCAGAAGATAAGGTTCTTGGATATCTTTTTAAACCTCTTACAGATAAGTTAAAACTAGAAAAATTTTCAGTAAATGCTGATGCAAATACCAAAAGATTGTTGTTTGTCTGCTGTGTCCAAGGTTTTTGATCCCTTAAATATCTTTTTACCGGTAACTTTAAGAGGTCGGTTATTAATTAGGAAATTATGGCAATTAGGTCTCAATTTGGGATGAAAAGGTCCCTGCTGATGTTTTAGTTTCCTGGTCTTCACTATGTTCAGATTTAAATGAAATGTACATAATATTGAAAATTTAGAGAGGTGTGCTTTCTCACCTTCTCCCTCGAACTCTTTATTCGTATTTTGTGATTGTATGCTTCCTTTCATCTTGTTATGGTTTTTGCTCGGTTCTTAGTATAGGTCAACGTCTAATTTTAATATTCTCAAAGGCCAAGCCCCGCCCCCCTCAAATCTAGGCTTTGCCCTCTTTAGAGTTGTTGTCTGTGTTCTATATTTTTTTCAAGTTGCTAATCAACATCAATATTATCAGAAATTTCTAATGTTCACAGTTCAAAAACATAAAGGTCTTTGTAGATGCTCAAATAGTTCTTTCATGGCTCCTATCTGAAAGGCAAAAAATAAAAATATTTTTGTTAACAATAGGCTTCAAAGAAATTTTATCAAATCCAAAAATCAAGTTCGAGCCAAAAAAGAGTACCAAAGTATCCATTTCTTCATGCTGATATATCGAATTAGCTCTGAAAACCCAGCAGATCTTGATTTACCAGAGGTGTTTTACAACTTCTACTTTTTCTTCAAAAATGTATCCATTATGGGCTAAAAGGTGTCCGTCTTGGATCTCCTAGATCAATCTTCAATGGCCTATTAGTAAACTTAAATGTTTGTTTCTGAGGCCAATAAGGAAAAGACTTTACAATGTAACACATCTGTGGTTTTTTCTCAGTCTTTGTTACCATTTAAAGATTACTCAAGTGTGCATAGGCTTTATAAAGTAACTTCAAAAATATTCAAATTCATTAGCAGGAGTAAAGGCCTGGATGAAGATTGTGATCAGAAAGCCCAACTCTATTGGTTGAAGATAATGCAGCAGCATTGTTTTTCTAATGAGATATTATTTCTCCAAAATCCTAAAAAGGATGAAATTCCACCGCTGGTCAATCAACATAACTTATTCATAGATGATAAAAGCCTAATCCGATCCAAAGGTAGAATTGCCAAGACACCTACTTATAATGATAATGTAAAAATCCACTTCTTGGCAAGGATCATTTCATTCACAGATTTATCATAAGAGACTTTCAATTCAAGATTGTCAACATTTGACTAAAGTGTTCAAACCACTATCAATTTTATCAGAGCTCATGGCTTCTGGCAGATTACCAAGTCCAGGCAGCTGTAAGAATGTTTTGTCCAGACTGTTAATAGTCATGCAAAAATTAACAGTATAACCTTTAAATATCCAAAAATGATTAATTTTCCTCATCATAGAGTTAATTTTGTGCTTCCTTTTGAGCATACTGGCGTGGACTTTACAGGGCATCTCGTTGTAAAGATTAATGATAAGGAACTTCAAAAAATGTATCTATTAATTTTCACCTGCCTTAATATCAAAGCTATTCATGTTGATGTCCTTCCAGATATATCCACTGAATCCTTTTTACTTTCATTCCAACGTTTCACTAATATATATGGGCATAATATGGCATACCGTCCAATTTGTACTCAATAAATGCCGTAGGAATTCAAAAATATAATTATACTGTGGAGAATCTTGTCGTTCAAAATGTTTCTCCCGAACATAGCATATCAGTAACATTCAAACATTCACAAGATTCCCAGTCTATTCCAGTTGGAGTGGACAGTTTGGGAGAGAATGATACGAAAAGTTTAAGGGATGTCTCTATAAAACTATAGGTAAAGCAACCTTAACCTACTTTCAACTGTTAACAAGTATTTCAAATATCACCAATGTTATCAATTCAAGACCTTTAATCAATATCGGTCATCAGATAATGATTTGGAAGTTTATTGTTTTCAAATTCCTTTTTTGAAGCCTTATGGCAACTTCAACACCTTCATATTCAATTTGAAGTTTCCACCCCCATGATGGAAAAAAACTTCCTCGCCTCACAACAAGACTTAGCGCATAAACTCTAAACTGCCTCAAGTTGTTAAGAGTTTGGCGACTTTCAGGGAATTAATGGTATGAGTCTTACCTCATTAAATTGCGCCAGACTAGTAGAAATCTCTATCAGTCAGAGTGGACCAACAGAATTAAGGTTGAAGATATAGTTCTGAATACACACACCTAATAAACCTAGACCCTTCTGGCTTCTGTGGTAGAAGTTCTGGAAGCATTTTGTTGGTGGTGATGACGATAAGATCAGGAGTGTGTTTTTAAAAAGGGGAGATGGACAAAAACCTGTCACTATTCGATTTGTCATTCTCTACCCACTTGGAGTTATCCTATTACCCACTCTGTCTCCAGTGGAGAAACTGATGTTGAAGCAAGCAGTGATCTCTCACAATTCAGATGGTCAAAAACAATGAAATTACAGATCAAGTTGATCCCTCAAATTCAAATTCAGTTATTCAAAAGTAATAGTGATACTGCTGTTGTAGATGTACAACCTTCAACTTCAGGTATAAATTCACCTCAATTGTACATTAAGGAAAGGAATGAGAACTAAAAAATAGAAAAATATATTTGATTCATCCCCAAAGCTTTCGAAATATGATTAGGGACCTGCCCTATCTGCTGAAGTTTTTTATGGATATATAATTGGCATTCGAGGGGTCACAAGTTGTACGTTGAGGACTATGTGAAAAAAAATTAGTGGTAGCTAAAATAGAATTAAGCCAGGAATGAAATCTTCAGAGTTATTGCCAAATCCAAGCTTAGGATTACTCAAAGTTTATAATTTAAGTATTCCAAGAATTGCTCACAGGTAGCAGCATAAAAGATGAATAATAAATGACCAAACCACGCACTCAGCTCTACGAGTCAATATTACTTTAACCGCCACAAACCTCTCGGCACACCACCTAAGCCACGCAACTGGAACACTTTTCGCACCGAACACAACACCACTCAACAGAGACACAGACACACGACCTCAGTTGTTCGAAAAACAAGCCCATCCAGCGTACTCTAAAAGATAAGTAATACAAGGGGAAGTTTTATTCGAAGATTGGCAAGAGCAGTTAAATGGAACAGATTCGACAGATTCCAAAACAGTAGCATGAAAAATGGATATAGCCTATAGGCACTTAGCATAATATCGCTTTGTGAATAAATATTGAGAACAAACTATAGTTTATTTAGGTTACTCAGTTAGCCATACATGTTACTTAAGAACAAAACAAAATAGGTCTAGAGAAAAGGAAGTTAGTCTTTAGTAAATAAGATTTCTTATTCATATCTCCAATATTACAAAACTTTAATGATAATAGAAGGACTATAATATAGATATATTATATATATATAATATATATATTAATATATATA
>JABUQX010090601.1:32500-40024 GCA_015478945.1 Trachelipus rathkii | reverse complement strand
ATAATAATAATAATAATATACCAATAATAATAATAATAATTAATAATAATAATAATAATAATAATAATAATAGAATAATAATATAATGGCACAATAATACACACACACACACACAATAATAATAATTGGTAATTATATATTTATATATATCATATATATATATATATCACACTATAACACAACAATACATATATATATATAATTATTTATAGTATATATATATATATATATATATATATAGCTTAAATATATATATATATATATATATATATATATATATATATATATATATATATATATATATATTTATATATATATATATATATATATATATTCACTACTAATTTTATATTATATATATATATATGGTTACATATATATATAAATATATATATATATATATATATATATATATATATATATATATATATATATAGCTATATATATATATATATATATATATATATAAACAAAGAGTTATATATTTGTCATATATATATATATATATATATGCAGGTTTTATATATATGACAATACACTACATTAAAAACACTTTAATAAATTAAAACATTTAAAATTCTATCTAATTACAAACTTTCGACATTTTTGTCCTTTTTCAAGTAATAAGTTAACATTGAGACCAAAGAAAAAAAATTTATTATTTACGGAGTATATTCTTCAAATGGTAGGTTGGTTATCTATTAAGCTTTTGTAGTAAGGTGACATTTGCATGAATTTATTTTGTATTGCATCTATTTTGTAATCTCCAGAGCAGCGATTATAATTGGGCAAATTGAATATGCAGAAGGCCTCTGTAATTTTTCTCTTTGTTAGTCGTTTACTATTCTAATGAAATGTTATTAATGTATTTGATGATTTTGTGTTAATCTGTGATGAGTGAGGGCTGAATTTTCTTGGTGTGTATCTAGGTCGTGTTTATGTTGATATTTTCTGCGGTTAAAGTCTGTTGTTTCTCTGTAAATTATTATAGCAATTGTTGCAAGGTATTTTGTGTCTGTGTTTGGCCGGGATTCTTGACTGTGACTTTTGGGGTTTTAGTACTTCATTAATTAGAACACTGTTTGAAGGATCAGTTGTATACGCTGTGGTATGAACTTTTGTCGATGCTTGAAGTCTATGTTATAGGCATATATGTTTTTGTGCGTTAGGTTGATTGTATACTTGTTGTGAAGTTTTTTTTTTTTTTTTTTTATTTTTTTTTTTTGCATTTTTTGTATTATATTGGGTGATATTTTTCCTTTTGGAAGGTGTTTTTGATCAGATCTGTTTCTTTTTTTAAGTGGGTGGGAGAGCAAATTTTGAAGGCACGTAAATATAAAGTGGAAACTGTGGTTTGTTTTGTGTTTTTTGTATGTGCGGAGTGCCAATGAATGTATGTGGGGTTGGAAGTGAGTTTTCTACAATTGATCCCTTCAAACAATATTCTAATCAAAAAAGTACTAAAATCTTCCCCACTCTGACCAACCATCATCCACGAATATACTGTAAATAAATATAAAATATTTTTTTCTTTGGTCCTAATATTAACAATGTTAATATATTACTTGAAAAAGGACAAAAATGTCGAAAGCTTGTAATTAGATAGAATTTTAAATGTCTTAATTTATTAAAGTGTTTTTAATGTAGTGCATTGTCATATGTAACATTAAAGCAACCTAAAATGTCCCACTAAATATAAGCGATATTTTGCTTAGTATTACGCAGTTGACTATATATACAGACAAGTATATATATATATATATATATATATATATATATATATATATATATATATATATATATATATATATATATATATATATATATATATATATATATATATATATAATCTAAGTATTAGATATAAATATAAAAACTAAGTATTAAATATAACATAAAAACTAAGTATTAAATACACCTCTTTTTTCACTTTTTCTACCATTATTATATCCATCCATATTATAGTGATTTGTAGTGTTATAAAAATATATGTATATATGTGTTATTTGTTATATATATATATATATATCAATATATATATCTATGCATGTACATTACTTTTATAATCATTATAATATAAATATATATACATAAAAAAAAAATTATACTCTAACAAATCGTCGACACGTCTAAATTGAAAAATTATAGATTCTCGACTATATATACTACAATATATTATGAGATGTGATTTAATTGAAAATTTCTATATATATATATACTATATATATATATATTGTTATATATATTTATATACAATAGTTATATATATATATATATATGCTTAGCATATAAATATTTATATATATATATATATATATTTATATATATATAAATTGTTTATATACATGTATATATATATAGTTATGTTTTTTTTATACTTATATTTTTGATATATATATTAGTCTTATATATATACATATATATATATATCCTGGATGTTGTTCGAACAAGTCGCATTTAAAATTGCAAGAATGTGAAGAAATCAGAAGGTAAAGGAAAGAGAAGAGGAAATATAAATCTGGAGAACGGTTTTACCATCTAGTGTTGAGAAAGAAGATATGATTTGCTTTTGAGGATTTGTACAGCAAGCAAGTGGACATTGAAGATATGAAAAAAATCAGAATTTAAAAATTTATTTGGATTAAAATATTTCTATTTAATTTGTTTAAAATATAAAAAAAATTATATTAGATTTATGATTCTAAACCCGAGGTATGCGCATTGAAACATGATGAAACTTCTGATCCTCCCGGTAAAATATAACCTGCCGGCAATTATCTCAAAATTTGACATAGTCTGATTACAAGATCCAAACTATACTAATGAAGGTAATATCCGCCCAACGAACCCAGGACTCCAACTGCTATGGCATTTCAAATCTCATGGACTGAGACCCCCAAACATTTAGTTTTTTTTCCACCAATGGGTTCACATTTTGTGTATATATATTATGGGAAGCTGAAGTGATGTGAATTTTTTTGTGTGAAAATTAATTTCTGTAACAATAATAATACTAATAATGATATTAATGATGATAATGATAAATGTTAATAATAGTAATGATAATAATGATGATAATAATAATAATGATAATGATGATAATAATGATAATGATAGTAATAGTGATAATGGTAATGTTGATAATAATAATAGTGATAATAATGATGGTAATGGTAATGATGGTGATAGTGGTAATAGTAATAATGATAATAGTAATAATAGTGATATTTATATTTGTATATATATTTATATATTTTAAAAAATTTTTTTTATGTATTTTATATTTATTTATTTAAAAGCGCCCGATAGCTCAGTGTTAGAGCACTCGCCAAACAAAGCGAGGGTCCCAGGTTCCCCTGGGGGCCTCTGCCTTCGTCCTGCTTCGACGTGCTAAACGAGTACACCCCCTTCTTTGATTAGGCTCTGCCCGTGAGTGACGGTGTTTATCTTGTATATATATAGTATATATATATATATCATATATATATAGAGTTGTTATATATATATATATATATATATATATATATATATATATATAGAATATATATATATATATATATTATATATATATATATATATATATATATATATATATATATATATATATATATATATATATATATATATATATATATATATATATTATATATTTTTATATATATATATATATATATATATTTGTTATATCATATATATATTATATCACATATATCCATATATATATATATATATATATGCAAGACATGCATTTGTCCTCACATTGCTTTCCAATATGTTTGGCATTGTTTCATTTGCTGTTTTAGTATCTTCTTCTCTCTCTCTCAGTCCTTCCTCTCTCTCTGATCAGCTTGTACTTGATAGTCGGCCCGGGCAATTCAAATTTGGTGCAGCACAACATAGTCTTCCTTTTCCACCTGAAATCATTTCTTCTAGCAACATGACATGTCTATCTCATTTTCTTTTGTTTACCATACTATTTTATACGTTAATTTAATCTTCACCTTTATCTAGCCGTTTGTTATTATAACCATATATCTTCGTTTTGCATAGTTCTCATAACTAGAGTACAGTCTCACATCAGACTATATAATCCTCCTCTCTCTCTCTCCTCTCTCTCTCTCTCTCTCCTCTCTCTCTCTCTCTCTCCTCTCTCTCTCTCTCTCTCTCTCTCTCTCCTCTCTTTTGCAGGTAGCAAACACTGCTAGAAAACTTTTCCCTTTGTTTTCTATTTGACTGTTTACCGGTTGAAGATATAGATTTCCTATCGTAATAATAATAAATTAATAATAATTGTATGAATCAATAGATTTAAATATTAATAATAATGAACCATGAAGACCATACATCAATAATATATTATCAACAACAATATCATCCCATCAAACAACATATCACAATAATGATTAACAACAAGACACAATAATAATATCACACATTAATATAATAATACACACAATACACATTTAATAACAACAATAATAATAATAATAATAATAATAATAATAATAATAATAATAATAATAATAATAATAATAATAATAATAATAAAATAATAATAATAATAATAATAATAATATTAATAATAATAATAGCCACACACACAGACACAATAATAATAACACACACACAATAATAATAATAATACCATTAATAATAATAATAATAATAATATCACAAAATAATAATAATAATAATAAGAATCAACAACAATAAACACACAATCACCATCAATGAAATAGACAACAACAATATAATTAATGATAATAACTGCACCATACACACACACACACACACACACACACAATAATAATAACACATCAATAATAATAATAATAATAATAATAATAATAATAATAATAATAATACACACAAGACTTAAAAATCCTTCCTCCTTCCTCCTCCCTCCTTCCTCCTTCATTTTCCCCTTTATATATATATATATATATAGCAGAATGTTATATATATATATTATTGTTATATATATATATATATATATATATATATATATATAATATAGTTAATATATATATATATATATATATATGTTATATATAAATGTATATATGCGACAACAAATATTACACATTTATTTGTATTCAATGAAAGTTGATTAATATAAATTATAAATATGTATTCAAATATATATATATATATATATATATTGTTTTTACAATATATATATGTTCTGTATATATATATATATATATATATATATATATATATTATATTTATAATATATATATATATATATATATCTAAATATATGAATATATCGCATATATATATATATATATATATATATATATATATATATCGTAAAAAAAGGTTTTCTTATATATATATATATATATATAGTTATATATATATTATTATATATATATTATTATTATATTATATTTATATATATATATATATATATATATATATATATATATATGAGCGTGTATTTGTGTGTGAGTTCATTTATTTTTTATAGGGAAGGTTTCTTTTTTTATTATCCGAGGATTTAAAAAGTTTGCCAATAATTCACCAATAGAGTGGATCATGTATCTTGTTTGGGGAATGAAAAGAAGCTTATTAAAATTCTTCACCAATTTCCACAGTTTGATAAAGAGAGAAATAAAAATAAAAGAAAAACGAAAAATTTTGTATCGATTTAAAAAAATTTTTGAAATAATTTTTTTTTTTTATTTTTTTTTTTGTTGAGAAAATTAGAAAAAATAGTGAAAAATCTAAACCAACCAAAAAAGTGGTTTTCTTTCTTCTTTTTTTTCTTTTTGTTTTTGTTTTTTCTTTTTTTCTCTTTTTCTTTTATTATTCTTGAAGTTTACAGTTTTTGATAGATTGCTTAAAGCCGAAGTTAAAATTACCGAATTTGATAAATGTTCTTATTAAATAAATAATCTTTGAATAAAAATTGTTATTTTTATTATTATTTTTTTTATTATCTTTTGATTCTATTGATAGATGAGGTTTGGGGGTAGTTGATTGTAGTTCTTGAGAATTGTTTTATGTAGTTGTCAGTGTGGTTGCTTCATTGCTGAAACTGTGTTGAGATAGAATTCGTAAGACATTTAATTTTCTGTTTGCTGTGCTTATGATGTTTTACACATGAGGTGTAAAGGTGAAGTGGGTGTCAAAGGTTATACCGATTAATTTGGGTATTCTGTTTAGGGGATGGGGGAGGGTTATTTAGAGTTATTTGCGGGTGTAGTGATTGATGATTGGTGTCTGTCAGTGGTGGTCAAGGTAATAGATGATTTCTCGGCAGAGGTTGGCATTCTGTTGGAAGATAACCAAGCTTCTAGGTGATTTAGGTATGTCTGAGTATGATTTGTAGCGGCGAGTACTGAGGGGTCTGATATGGATATGGTGTTATCATCGGCATAGGTTATAAGTTTTGAATTGTGAGGTTGGGGGGGGGGCTAGGGATGTCAGCTGTAAAGAGGTTAAACAGAAATGGAGACAGGATGGTTCCCTAGGGATCCCCGTTTCTCATTTCTACTGTTTCTGAGATTTAAAGTTTTCTGGACAACTATGTAATGCGTCCAATTAGATAGCTATTTTTTGTAATTGTTAGGGAAGGGTGAGTTTACGATTTTTTGAATGAGTATGTGTGTACTGTGTCGCAGGCTTTGCCAGTGTCGATAGCCAAGAGTATAGTTCTATGGGATTATGTTTTGTTTAATTCGTTTATGATGTTTTGTGTGATGTTTGTTAGAGCTGCAGAGGTCGAGTGGGATTATTTGTAGTCATGTTGATGATTCGTGGAGTGAGAGTGGGGTTGGATTTTGGTATGATCTTCTACATTAGTTTGCATAGGTTGGTATGAGAAAGGGAAAGGGAGGTTGGTTTTTTTCTGGATTTTAATTTGGTTATGGTAATTGCTTTTTTCCAGTATGGAGGAATATAGTTGAGTGACCAAGATTTGTTGAAGATATTTGTAATGAAAGAAGTAGCGGTTGGTCCAAAGTGTTTAATGTGATGGTTAGAATGTTGTCTGGGGCAGAAGCTTGGAAGTTTTTAATGGTTTTGATTAGTGAAGTGATTTCTTGTGTTATAAATAGGGGGTTTGGGTTGATTTCTAATAGTGTTTTTTCTAGTTTGCGTATTATCTTTTTGTTATTTGAGTAAGTAAGCTTGTAGGAGATTTTGGAGTTGTGTTGTTCAAGGATATTGCAGTGTTGCTTTGGGAAAGGGAGAGTGAGTTGTTTAGTCCTTTCAATCCTTCGTTTGTGGGTGGAGATCACTTTGGAAGTTGTGAAGACGTTTAATTACCTATGTTCTTTTTACTTCAGGCTTCCCATTTTTGACAGTTAATTGTTTTTTGAATTTTTCTGTTTTATGGGTGGAGATGAGATTGGAGATGCTTGTGTTTAAGGAGTTCATTTGGGGCTGTTAGATCTAGAGTATAAGTTTTTTGATGTCTAATGGTATTTCCCTGCTTTATCAGGTTTCAGATTTCTGTTGTTAATGAGGGTTTGGAGTGTTTCTATGCCTTTTGTATGTAAAGAGCTGGAGGCT
>JABUQX010090601.1:5000-20000 GCA_015478945.1 Trachelipus rathkii | reverse complement strand
ATACATTTATTATGATTATGAAGTAGGATGAAGATATTAGAATATATGGAGAAATTTTACATATGAGAGAAAACTTTAGAGAACAAATTAAAAACTTCAGCTTAGGATGACAGTATCGAGAAGTAGAGAGAGAGAGAAAATAACCAAACAGGACGAAAATTTTCACAAACTGTTGAAATTTACTTTTTAAATGCTTCATATAATAAGCAGACACATTTAAGAAATATATATAATATCTTATAAATAAGTAATAAATTTATCAATATTAATATATTTAATGGAATATAAAAAATTAATATATAATTATAATATTTATACTTTAATTGTATATACACAGTAAAAAGGAGTATATAAATCAATAAAATATCCAGAAGTAAATTCACTCTTATACCTATACTTTGCACACGTAATCATACTACAATTAGATATAATACTTGAGGATTACTAATTCGACTAATATTAAGTAACCTTTCTAGAATACTAAGGTAATCTAATAGCTGGTTATTATAATAGTATATAGTAGTAATTGATAAGATAATATAAGATTGTATGGAGCGTGTAAGTGTGATGTAGTGTTGTCGATATCCAAAGGTTTAAAAAAGTATTACCCAAAAAGTCTTTTGTATTTTTAAAAAAACACCTTTCTGTAAAATGACATATTTTAATAAGATCAGTCGATATAGAGCCCCAGTCTTGACAAGAGAGCCCGTGAGAGGTTTTTATGAGTTTAGTTAGTCACGTTATGTGACACCAAAGCATAAATCTATTCTCTTCTTCTCAAATCAATTCCAACCATCATTTATGATAAAATCTGTATATAATTTCAACTATGTGTTTTTTCCTTCTCTTCACATATTGTCAAAATGCATATGGAAAATACTTTACCATTTGCACTGAGTCACACGCATTATTACGCACATTAGTAAATAGAGCTACAGAATCATATCAATACTTTAGATTCACTAGTCACGAACTTAATTATCTGGCTCTTATACGGACATCACATTTGATTTTTTCAAATGATTATTTATTAATGACCCTACTTTCAGTCGCTTCACATTTTCATTTTGATCAAGTGACCACAACGTAAGTCATCCCTCCATTTTCCCAAATACAAATAACGGATTAAAGGGTGGTGTGATCATGATCAGTAACAAACATTTTAGATTACCATATACTATTTTTTATTCATAAAATTATAAGAATAAATTATTTATAGTAAAACCCCTAAATTTCTTCAATCTTTACCACTTCACAACGGCAATCCATACAAATGTAACTATAAAATCACTCAACCATAAATAAGGTTAATTTCTCTGTAATGTAACATGATCAATCTTGGAAGTGTGACTTTAAATTATTTACCTATTTAAAATATTTTACCTATTGAGATTCCTTTTAAGTTCTTCACATTTACTGAGACTCTAAATATGTTTGCTTGTTATATAGAGTAATGATAGATATACGACTTATACTTATTCTGACCAGTAATAATATATAAGATTAAAAAATTATATAAAAGTATTGTACCTAATTCAATTCATAATAAAATATAATATTCAAAGGAAAAGGTGAGCTTAGATGGATTCTAACACTTATTAGATACGATCAGTATCTCATGACTTACTAAGAACAATTTAGTCTTTACTAAAATTGTTTCATAACTCTACTTATATTTAATACTCTTATATACATATGGCCCTCATATCCATAGTCTATGAGCACTATATTATAAACATTCCAGACTAATAGTGTAAACTTCTTAACAAAAGCAAGTATGAGTGAGTTTAGATCCTTTCACGCGCAACACAGCCTTAGAGTCAGATCACTCACTTTATCTTAATTAAGTATTATTCACTAAAAAATCTGTATGAAAAGTCATATTCATTTTAATGCGAGCGGAAACACACACAACACACACACAACACAACACACAACACACACACACACACACACCATCACATATAACATCACACACCACATCACACAACACTACACATCAACACATATATATATAATATATTATAAAATAAATAATATATTAATATATAATAATATATATATAGAATAATAATAAATATATATATATATAATAATTTAATATATATTAATAGATATATATATATATATAATATAATATAATATATTAATATATATATATGACACATTTAATAAGCCCTGTTGACTCCTTAATCTTAAGGCATCTATTGTGCATTACGATTAAGAGCTCAATCTAAATGCTCAAAGATTCCGCTACACCTCGTATTAGAGCTCCCAAGTTATCCTGCTTACGACATAGTCCAATAGGTTACGTCAATACCAGAGAAATTTTAATGTATTTATCCACACAATGAAAACTTCACCAACTTTTATATCATTACCAAATAAATCTACAAATAAAATATAATGGATTACATTTACTAAAGCTTTTATACAAGACTCAATAAAACTATTAGGAGCCTAATATAAGTTGCATACTCCACAAAAGAATGCCTTTAATCAAATTTATATATCTACTCCCCAATTATTGCAAATTTTTAGATTCTAATGATAAAGTATTATTTAATTAGAAAAGATACTCTGCCGACTTTATGCTCACTGAAAATTATCCTCTTAATATTCATTATAATTTATGACATAAACATATACCTTTATTTACATAATATCTTAAATTTCCACTTTATTATAATACCACCCACCTTACCTTCACGATTAATATATAAACATTCAGTGTTATATAATAATGATTACATACAAAGAAGCAAGCGACATCTATTTATATATATATGTCTTGGACTCTATTATAGTATAAAAAACTACTTTGATTACTTCCTACCGTAACTATCTTGTTACCTGACCTCTGCTTCTAAGACACTGATGAAGACTCCTCATGCCCGGCAAAACTTTATTTTGAAGTAGTCAACCTGTATGTCGATTTAATATATATATAAATAAGTGCACTTATTCTGTTCATTGTACTATAAAGAGTATATATATATATTGACATAATACTAAATATACACAAAATAAATAAGCATACTAATTCTATCATTTTTTTCATCACATTTACTATCTGTACGGATTCTTTTATAATGTATATCGTACATTATTAAATACCACTAATAATCTTATCATACTTACTATCCACAGTATAGAACCTTAGTATATAAGTACTCCAATATATATTCTCTTAATCTATATGGTGATAACAATCCACCTTTAAAGATCTATACCATAACATTTATCTATATACTATATATACTTGAGATAATAACGCCTTCCTCCTCTGTATAGGTAATATAAATACTTACAATTTTGACAATTTCTACTTAATAAAGTATGATACTTAGCAAAGAAATTCCACCATAGAGTTCAATAAAAGATATTTAGATACTTCTAAGCTAAACTAAACTGGATTTAGGACATTCCTATCTAACTATCTTGATATTCACACAAAGGTAAGATTGTATTATATCATGTTATGTAGGGTGAATAAGGGATTTATATCTGTAGTGAGTAATTGATATGTCAATTAGATGAGTAAATCCATTTAACTGGTAATTAGAAATGTATATATAATTCACTTTTACTCCTTTCAAATATAAACACTTATTAATAAAACTATTGCTTTAACTTTGTACTTGTAATTCATTTAAAACCATTAATTACTGCGATACGAGTACCTTTTAGGAATTGCATGAGTATCAAATTCAAATTTAAGTGATTATTTTTTTATTTCACCTACGAATCCGTAGTGACTATTAATATTTATAAATCTAGTCAAATTCGTAAAAACGGACATAGAATAAAAACATAAAAAAAGACTAAAACAATTTATAAGATCAATAAATGCAACTTACTTAAGTGACTTAAATAAATATAAGCTGAACGGTATAAACACACGAATATGTGCCAATATACACAACCATATTATTCAAGAGATATTTTCACACACACTGAAAATAATATAAATAATTAATAATATATATAATAAGAATATAATAATAATAAAATAACAAAATATAATAAAATAATATAATTATATAATATTATTCACATAAAATAAAAATATTGAATATACTGAAACACAAAACTAAAATAGATAAATGATATATATTAAATATAATAAAAGTAAAAGACATATGATAAATGGTAAATAATATTTATATAAATGAAATTAACACAACTCATAACATCTATATTAATACAAATTAAATTTTATAATATATATACAATAATTAATCACAAGTAAGATCGGAAAATAATACACGAAATGAAATATTAATGCATTTTACAACAAGCACTGTGAAAATAATATTTACCTAATTAGATAAAAATTATATAAATATGATGATGAGACATACGAGCACACATATGTAATCAAGGAGAAGAGTTAGTGTGGCATGGAAAGTACGCAATTAGAGCAGAGAGATATAAACCTAGTAAGGATGAAAAGAAATCTCGAGAATGTGTTAGCTGTAAAATAGCACAATTT
Source organism: Trachelipus rathkii (assembly GCA_015478945.1). Taxonomy (NCBI): domain Eukaryota; kingdom Metazoa; phylum Arthropoda; class Malacostraca; order Isopoda; family Trachelipodidae; genus Trachelipus; species Trachelipus rathkii. The sequence goes on along the minus strand of JABUQX010090601.1, from coordinate 15,505 downwards.
TCTTCGTAATAACGCTGTGTAAATATATAGCAAGACAGAGAGAGAGCTACAGAAGGCAGATACCAACCACCACACAAAAAAATTTTGATTTTCCTCATCCCAACCAATATATGTGTTATCGTGAATATATACACAAAGATGTCACACCCATAGAAAAATCTGACTAATCCTTAAATTATACTGAAACGCCCCAGCGGCTCCACCGCAATAATATCGTATAATTCAAAGAATAGAACAAAAAAATATATTGGGAAATGTTTCTTCCACATTCCCTGGTATTATATGAGAAGTCTCATATATTTATATTAATTCTTCTGCGTCTAAGTACATATCTTGTTCGGCTAAATTTTTGCGCCCACGACTTATATCATATCAAAAAAGAATAATCACAACACTTTATTCTTGTTTTTAGTTATTATATCTTTCTACACTGAACCTATCTAGCGCGAATACAAAGTGAGCATATACGTTGTAATTTTTGTAAATGTGTATTTCACTAAAATTAATTAATAATAATATTGAGTAACAATGTTCAATAATTAAATAAAAAATATTTAATCTAGAGTAACTTAAATTGGTGCGTGAGGACTTCGAGATTAGAGTATTATGACCCACAGATATTACAGTATACCATATACTACAAACCACACCTATACCTACAACATCTACAACATATAATAATTATATATAAAAAATATTTAATAAGTGTATACTAGGAATATATATATACAGTATAAATATTTGAAAAATATTTATAAAATATAGTATTTTATTTTAATTAATTTATTAATTTGTGATCTAATTGGCAAAATAAAAAATAAAATTAATCCTGCAAGTTAGCCACTTAATTCAATTTTATACAAAAATTTGTTTTAAAAATAGCTAAAAAACATAAATAATTAAACATAACTCTATCACAGAACAACTTTTAAAAATAGATATATAATATATACTGTAAATTAAATAAATTCTCATACCTAAAAAGTGGCAAAATAAATAAAATATAAAAGCTAATAAAAAATATGTTAGTGGGCACATAAAGAATATGAATACCATACGATACTGCGCTCAGTATATAAATGTAAGGCACCACCGTATCAATCCGTGAATTGATTAAGAGATGTAGATTTACACGAACTCAGCTTCGAATCATCAAGGGCCCGAAAAATATAACGAAAATACACCGTATATCCCATTCGTCTTCACAAAAGATAAAATTCCAGCTTTCTCAAGACAGAAATAGCCTAAAATTTTATAATCTTCAGCGATCTCGCAATAATCACGATCTGTCAGACATATAATTCACGGATTATCTAGCAGATAATATAGAACAACTATTATTCGAAGAAGTTAATTCATCAGGATTAGTCCATTTAGGGAAAATAAGAAAACTTACACTGGTCAACAACAAAATATAAAATAATACGGATCCTATTTGTGCTAAATGTTATTCGGATGACTCGTTTAATATACAATGTGCAAATATTTATCATACCACATATATTTATGTCTAGATTTAGGAAGGATAGAAGTTGACTGACACAAGTTCAATCACCACAGATACTCAACTCTGTACAGCAGATTTATTCACAATCAACGATATACCACTCTTGTCTATATCTCCACAAGTGTTTACTTTTGTGATCATGGATCCACGCACACACACACACTATTATATTTAGCAATTTTCCTTAGAATGACTAAAAATTCATGTCCGCCCACTACGTTATAATAAGTATTGCATGTATAGTATAAGACGTACTAATTCCTATCATATATCTATACACCAGTAGCATGCAGTTATTTAACTTAGCACGTCTGAAATATGACGGAAGCAGATGTTAACTTAGTACGATCTACATGATTAATAGAAGATGCCAATGACCTGGATGATGTTATCATATATCATTCCAATATCTGAAATTACTAAAGTCAGGAATAGTAGTCCGTCATTGTATTCACCTGAGGTGAACTGTATAACGATATCTTTAGTATTGAGAGTAAGTTGTATATATATTAGAGCCGAGTGTCCAGTTAGTGGCTTGAGGTTTTAGCAAATGTAAAGAAAATTGAATATCTTAATCTGGACCCATTAGGCACAAAGTGAGTATAAATGTAAACATTTATTATATAGTAAATCAAGAAGAAAGACAGTAAGCTGCGGTTAAGGTCTTATCAAGTTTAAAATAGGGTAACCTGTTATTATTGAGCAGTAGAATTTTGCAAATCCACTACTCGCTATATCGGAACATTATCCACATGACATATCACACGGATGCAAGTATAGTGACGGCGGACTGTTTATGACACTTCCAAGAGCAGTTTAAGTGTGTGTGTAACTACAACACCATCAACAAATGTATGTTTACACGGTATCCTAATATAGGTTAATAATACTCATGATGAGTTAACGTTAGATGATAAGAGAGAGTATTATGACAAAATCAAGACAGTTTGTGAGAGTAGCTAATAACAATATCATGAGTACAATTATAGGATAGCAGTATATATTCCTGTGCTATTATAGACAGGCCGTAGCGGCGAAAGTAATACATATATGAGACCAATATAAAGATAGAAATATGCCATACCAGTATAGAGGGATAAACCTTAATGACTGAGCCATAGGTGACAGAATAACATATTACAGTACTGTGAACTCACTGTTACAGAGATAAACTAATATCATATCTAGACACTCCACTATACTAACATAAAACTATAGAGTTTGAATGAAAGCAATCTATGTAAGCCTACTAGCGACCATGATGTGAATCTTCAATCCGCTAACATACATACAATATATGAGTTCAACGTTTCCTGGCTACTGAGACTGACGAGATAGAAAAAAAAGCTGGGATATTTGATGCTCATACACAAATAAGCACGGACACTCCTCCTGAATGATAGCTGCCTATATTGCAATATATATAACAACAATGACTGTGTATAGAGACAAGAGCTGGATAATTATGCTTATTAATCAGATATAATGTACCTAACAGTAATCACTTTATCTGGGTGAAAAACAGGAAAGCGAGACCTAACTTAAGATAACATATAGTACACAGGAACTGCTAGACAGTTTTCATTTACTTACATATGATGAACGTAGATAATATGTATAAGTATAAAGTTGCTACTAGACTTAACTATAATTCTCACTTAAAGAAAATTTACCGTATAGATAAACCTAGGCATCTGTTAAGTTGATGAGCAGAGGATGATAACGCTTACCATTCAAGAATCTTATAAAGCATTAGGAAAGGACTTAATACTAATAGTATAAGTATGGAATATTAATATGATGGATACCACTATTTGAGTAATGTATAGATAGCTTATGTAATGAAGATATTCCAGAGCTACTAATGCCACAGTAGAATTATGTCTACGAAGAGAAAAGTTTAACTACGCGTCGTAGGTAGTACTACATTAACTAAATCACCTTAACCTTAAACTATATTACATTACTAAGTATGCTCCTCAATATATATTACTCTTATATTCACAATAGATTGTTATAATTATATGATTTTAAATACATATATAATATTCTATCAATAAGACATAGATATTATATCAATATTGACGATTTGAGTTCTATTCTACCTTTACTATATATACCATAATATTATATATATATTAAATATATATATATAATAATATATATAATAAAAAAATAACATATAATATAATATAATTAAATAATTATATATTATAAATAATTAATATTATATATATATATGATATATATATAATATATATATATAAATAATATAATAATTAATTAAATATATATATATTATATATATATATAAATATATAATATTAAATATATATAATAATAATTAATTATATATATGTATATATATAATAATATAATATTAAAAATAATATTAATAATATATATATAAATAATATATATATATAGATATATATATATAATATAATATAAATAATTAATATAAATAATATATATATATATAATATATATAATATATATTAATATAAGTGTAGCGTAGATTAATCACAGCACCTGAGCCCATCATTTTATACTCTGACATCACCGCATACCGCATATTTACCGCTATTATAAAAATTATTTTCACGTAGATAGCAGAAGTGTTTACATCTGTAGTAAATTATATGAGAAATGTGTGTGCACTATCATATATATATATATATATATATAATATATATAATTAATATATTTAATATATATATATATATATATTTAATATATCACTACTAATAATAATATATAAAACTCATATTTTAAAAAGGTTAATAAATAAATAAATATAAATTTTACAAATCTGTGGTACACACAATATCTCACAAATGCGATATCAAATGCGATGTGATACGTAAAAACCGATTACATTTTTGTATAATCAGCACTAAATAATCTAAATTAATGATATCATAGTGAATAATAATACCCTATCGATATCCAAAGAATAATAATTTCATGTTTAACCTATATAAGTTAATTATATTACAATATATATATATATATAAACAAAAAGTAAATATACTATTTCTTTAAATATAGAGCAAACCAATTTATCATACATATTAAAAATATAATTAAATGTAAAATTGAATAAAGTTCTAATAGTTATAAGAATATTAAATCATTAAAAACTTATTACATATTGTAAATAAAAGCTTTTAAAGGTTTAAAATAACAAGAATAATATATGAAGTTTCATTTTCAGGTAGTATAACCTATTCTTGTGAGCTTCTATAAAATATATTCTATCCTGATTTCACTATAAATATATTACTTATTTCTACTTACGTATCATGTAGATAGTACGTAATATAAAGACGTAGAGCTGAAAGGTATATTATTCTAGTGTTATTTTCCCACATAATTCAATATAATAACTATTATTCCAGGTATTTTCCACCTAATTGAAGTATAAATCTAATTTGATTAAATCACTGTCAATATAAGTAGACCTAAAAATATATAATATCCTTTAATATTACTTATTGATATAAGTCCGTATATATTATAGATCACATTTATATCTTTTTATGACACAAAAATATTCACATATCAGTCAGATAGAATGTAGAACTATCCTTTTATTTTCCCTCTACACTATTATCACTTTATTCTGATTAGTAACGATTATTTTAGATGCCGCAATATTCTATAAATATATAAACAATATATTAAAATTAAAAATAATATAATATTATAGATATAAAAAATGGAACCTTCTATTCATTCAAACTACTATATACCTACATACTACGTTAAATCTAATATCACGTCAAGACCAGAAGAGTAGAGATGCATAAAATTATTTATACATGCATTTTATCTCCATTACCTCAATAGACACATTAATTTTATTTATATACTTAGATATTTATATTCATGATTCAGCTTGAAATAATAAGCTTTTAGAATTCACTACAGAATTACTATAAGTAAATCACGTACTTATCACATACAAAAGTTTTAACATACATTAAGAAACTTTAGAAAGTCATATATTTATATCTTATAGCCACATTTCTTAAAATACTACTTTTACATAACGAGTGTAATTAATTCTCAACTGAAGCTTTTGCTTTTAAATTGCAGACTTATTTATAATAAATAGATTTAAGTGCTAAAAATGATAGGATCTACACATTATGGCGACTTGTTACTTCAATTTTAATGCTTGTTTTATGTTTTAGTTATGTTGTCAAATGGCTCAAGTTAATAAAACTGGAAATAAATTTGACCATGAAAATCATATAAAGAATACATTTTCCTAGATAATATATTGCATTTCAGCAGACGTATATGTAGATAGGAAATTTCTTGTTATCATACAATTCTCTTTAAGCATATCATATATTCTTTCAAGCTTATATGTATTAAGAAAATATTATCTATTGAATTAATTTATATGTATATACTGTTTGACATTCAGCTGCCATCTGTATAAAAGTTTTATAAAGACTTTTATACAATAGTATTGACTAATGAGTATGTAAAATTGAATATAGAGGTAGAGGATTAATGCTTCATTACCAAAGTGAGTAAATAAAATAACTAATTACAGACTTCTGAACATAATATTGAATATCTGAATGCATAGTTATTAGCAACATTGTGAGAATAAAAACATATTAGAATGAATAGCATAGAGCCAACTTCTACCTATATATTACTCAGCTACCATTAGTTATTATTGAGCTCTCACAATTAATACCCGTATCATCATAAATAGGAAATCTTACTTATTTAAGCAATATATTGAAAAAAAATTCATAAAGCCTCACTATATTAAGGATTCTGTACAATATTGAAATAAGATTTATCAGCTCAATATTGCCTTAACAGAAATTTGGCTAGAATTTTATATTTTTTTGAGTGAAAAATAAGTTCTAAAATATATTCAATTTTAAAATTGAATAAATTAAAACTTCCCTCATATGTTTGATCAGTATTTATTAGTTTATATAAAAGCTCAATATTCGAGCTACCGTCATAAATAGTTCTAGTCAAATATAAAAAATGACAGTGGTTTACAAGATACGAATATATTGACAAGGGAACATGTTAAGTGGGAATAGAGATTAGATTTACAACGACTATGCATATAGGATCGAGATAAAATAACGCGAAATGTATACACGAATAAGTACAATACGTTCTATACTCAAATCCTCTTAGAATAACAAAATAATCTCTCTGAAACTCACGTGTATTTACATAAGAGAGTAGTTATATAAATTAATTTGAGGATGCTTATTTATTAGGTATGAAATTATAGTTATATAACTAAAGGTAATAATATTATCACCTAGTCCTAATTAAAAATAAGCAAATTAATTACAAAGTGAAGAAAGAGTAATCACATGACAATTACCATGCTGCTAGCTATCAGTTAACCATAAGCTTAATAATCACTTATATATATATATATATATATTAGAACGTTTCTTTTGGCTATCTAAGTCAATCATGAAATAAAAACTTAGTTACTAAGATGATATTATGAAAAGTAGCACTCATATCATATTGATCGATGAATATCAAATGAAAAAAAGCTTGTAGTCAGATATAAAATCCGTACTATATGTATTATTATGTAGCAATAATATAATTTATATAATAATATAAGTTATTCACACCATTGACTGTCATATGTTGCCAGGGAATTGCTTAGCATGACCTTTCAACATAATTGAGTTATGATATACAGCGGCGTACAGTGCTCACAAGTATCTGTTCCAGATTCTTAATCTATCGGCGCATCCTCGCAAATACTACATCAGTCAACATACTCTCTCCCTCGTGAACATCTCGACCTCCATGCAAGCATCTTTCTCTTTGAAGCATACATCTTCTTATACTCTCCTCATTCTAACTCTTACTCTCACGCTTACTATATATATATACCTATTATATACCATATACTTCTGTACACCCTGGCCCACCTTAGAGTTGGAGTATAGGTACACACTGTTATTAGCAAGGATATAGGCCAGTACCGTGATACCGCCACCAGGCACGGTTCCACAGTCTAGGATAGAGTAATATATAAAAAGACACGCACGGTAGAATAGTTGACGAGTAGATGTATTCAGTAAGTAAGTATATGCATTGATTGTATCTGATGAAAATTTATTGATTAAGAGCATCTGGTGATGTGACAATAGTTGAATATAGGTGAATATATAGTTTTAAAATAAACTTAAAATAGTCTCACCTTATTTATACTCTAGTTTGAATCTATTTTTATATTGCATGAGTCTCGGTTAGCTAGAACCCACGCATCTGCAACACCAAGCCACGATCAGATATCCAATTTTGTCTTTCTGAACACAGACTATTCTTAGCTATAATTCCAGAGCAACCAAGAGATTTTTATGTAACGAGCGAAATATTTTATAATAAAAATTTCTGCGATGCTTTGATGCTATTATTACACCGTAAGTTATTGCTTTATGTTGCTTTAAAATTAATCATGCAAATTAAAGCAAATGTTAGTAATGTTAATATGTGAAATCAGCACAGCATTAATTTCTTACACTTTTGAGTTTTGCGAATTTTACATAAAGCTGTTTATAGGGAATTATTATATTTGTAAATATTATTTAAATTCAATGTTTGAGCTAAATATAATGAGACAGAGTCGTGTATCGCTGTATGCGATTAGGTATAAGCGGGGGTAGTTTTACGCTTATGTTCGAGGGGATGGAAGAGAATTTGTGACAAGAGTGGGTCGGGTTACGGTCTGTCTATGAACACGACCAATGGAGCACTAACCCACCACGCTCGAAGATGTGCGCGTGAGGAAAATCCTATTGTAGAGTGGAGAGAAATACTACTGATCACACATATCGTTTAAATTGGATGTATCGTAGTTTATCTAGAGTTTTGTAGGCTGTCACACAAGCCTTGTAGATTAGCAAGATACTAATGTGACACTTGCTACTGATCTATTGAGAGTATACTGAGACTATGCGTATGAGAGTGGTTATTATCGTGTCTTAGCAGTTCGAGTGATATTAACTGCTACGCTCGAGAACGCATGTGGCAGAGCGAGAGAGTATCTGTTGAGAGCTTGAGTTGTCATTAACAAGTTTGCTACATGCCTATGAGAGCCAGTTGCGTCCTAGTAGTGTTTCCGTATTTGTATATAATGCTATGTCTGCGTTGATACAATTATGGTTTATGGGAATCAGCTGTATGCTCTGTTGATGTTTGTCGTGGTTGAGTGTAACACGCTTAGGCATACCGTTCGCGAGGGCCCTGTGTAGTTTTCTGCGTATCAGTAGCTTATATGTGGAAATCGATCACTAAGAGGTCGAGAGTTATTATAGCGGGGATAAATATTCATATACGAAGAGTTGAACTGCGTTGTTTCTTAATGTAACACAGCCTAGTATATTATTATTTGGTATTGTATTATGTGATAGAGGTTAATATTGAGTTCAGTAATATATATTAAGGAAATGATGGATGTAGGAGATTATATACCGGTCGGTGTATAAGTTTAATAGAGTATTAGATAGAGGATACTTAAAGGGGTAGATTATGTCATTAATTAATTGGTTTATTAACCATTTATTTCCAAAGAGTGTATATAATAATAGTATTTTTGGTAATATGTTAGTTATAGATGTGAGTTACGTCGATGGTGAGTTGTAGTATAAATTAATAGCTCATTATACGTATTACTTATACTGCATACGTATTAAATATAAGTTTTATTAATATTAAAGTGGTTAAATAATTGAATATATATGAGTTAGGTATAGGTCGCAAGTATGAAATAAAGTTGAATAAATAAAATGAGATAGAGATAAGAATGTCTCCCGTGGACACTCGTATTTTGATTAATATTTGAATTAATGGAAAGTGTGTGAAGGTTTTTTTTGTATACATAACCGTAGTTTGTGCACACGGGTTTAAAGCTTGCGAGGAAATCGGATAAAACCGAGTTTTTGCTCATTACTTTTTGCCTCTAATAGTGTATAAAATATGGAGGATTTCCTTTGAATATTTAAGACTGTGTGTCTTGCGTATCTTCTTCATCATCATCTTCTTCTTCTCTATCTCTCTCTACTTCTCTCTCTTCTGCTGTCTCATCTCATCTACTGCACTCTTCATGTCTCGAGAGCAGTAGATGTTAGTGCATGAAGCCATGAATGCGAGAGTAGATGTGTGGCAGTGTCGTGAAGTCGTCACACAGTGAATGCGCTCTTTGTCGCTCTTGTAATAGTGAGAGTGTATTTAGTCTATTTAAAAATCCTAGTGTCACTATGAGTCTGGATATAGAGAGATAAAATATGATTGTGAAGTAAATTTATTTAATATTAAATATTTCACTCGTGCAAATATTAACTGTGGTGAGAGACAAAACTAGAGTGAAAATATAATGAGCGAATATGAGGAGTGATATGGGTCTTTTTGAGAGTATGAGATTTAGGAGGATATATGCTAATTTGTATTTTTACCAAGATATGCTAGGGAATTAGATAGTTAAATTAAGTGCACAGGATTATTAAGATGTCTAGTTAATAATAGGAATGAGACTGCGCTTTCTTCCCAGATAAGTTTATATTGACATGTTATTGGATATATGGAGTGACTAGTGTCACTATAGCAATGCTGTATGATATTTTATGATATCAGTATTAATGGTTAATCTTAATACATAATGAATAATTTTATGTAATCTGGGTAGTGAATAATGAGCGGTTAGAGAGAGAGTTCGTGTGCTAAGTTAGATTTGAGCTATAGTATTTCTTGCGTAGTTCTTTTTATTCTGTTCCTTTTCCTCGTAATCTGTGCGATGTGATTGTTAGTGAGTAGGTTATGTCGTAGGTGTTTATGAAAGCTACTCATCTAAGCTGTAATGTTTAGCGAGAACGTGTTCATAATTGGATTGTTTTAGTTGAGAACTTCTTTAATGAGATTAGGAAAGCACAGTAAATGTGAAGTATGAGTGAAAATCATGAGGCAGTGCATTCGTGGG
>JABUQX010090600.1:0-22839 GCA_015478945.1 Trachelipus rathkii | reverse complement strand
GGTGTCTTCGTTCCGGTATCAGATTTGGGTGTTTAACCGTTTTCGCATTTATCATTGACAACTTTCGCGTTTTTCGTGCGCCCTTTCACTGTAGTAACAAAGCACTCATTAGTTTGATAAAATCTATATTAGGCAATAAACACAATTAATATATTGAATGACTCCTTAAATAATAATAATAATAATAACTAATAATAATAATATATATAGTCATAATATGAGATTACAGTATGAAATATAAAAGTTACGCATAAAATAGTGCGTTCTCTATTTATGATTAAGATCTCTATTTAGGGTAGACAATTATATTTAATTAATAAAAATTTGCGCATAGCTTCGCTGTATACGTGAATAAAATATTAAAAAGTAATTTAAAATCTAAATAATGTAAGGCACAATAAAGGTAAATTTTCACTAAATGTTTTTCACTAAATATTATAACAAAGAATTATTTTCGATACAGAATAGCACAAAAATTAGGCCTTAGAAAATAAGGCGAAATTCACTCACCTTGTACCATTCAGGCAAAGGTTACACAGAGGATTCTAAGAGCACAAAACACGTTTAAAGAAATCAGTGGTGCTCGTTAAACAGTTTGTGAAATGTCTTTTGCGAATAAACTTGATAAGATAAGTGGTTTGGACACTAAAAAAGGAGAGATTCTGAAATGCTTCTTGAGACGAAGATGGCGAAATCGTTGTCCAATAGGAAGCAAGATTGAGATCACGTGACGAGGAAGACGACAATAATGAAAAAGGAGAAAGCGGAAGGTAATAACATATACCTCCGATTGCCAGTCTGGAAAACTCGGAATTATTGCACATATAGGTTAGTCAAATATCTCACGTTTATCAATTTATAAAGCCTAAATTCAAATAGTATATGTTTTTTAAAGTTAAATTTTATACCCCTTTTGAATATTTTTTTAAATAAAAATACAATAGGCATCACTTTAACGTTACAGTAACGTAATTTCGGGGTCATTTTTTTTATAACATTAATAAAATATTTAAATAATGACCACTGATGTTGTTCAAACACCAGCCAATGATGGCACACAAAATAATGGTGGAACAGCCCCAAATTCAGCTCAAACTCCGGCTCAAAATCCAGCCCAAATTCAAGCCCACGCTACGGCTCAACCTATAGCCACTATAACACAAGTTACGAGACCTGAATTACTCCTCACAGGCAGGGTCAACGGCAAATGGAAAGGTCCGTCTCTTTCCACTTGGGAGATAAACGTCCGAGAGAACATTCAGCTAAAGCACTGTGTCTCTGAAGCAACCAAATTGGCCCAGGCGTTGAATCAGGTGAGCAATGACCCTGATTCTGAGGTGAGGCAATTTTTAATCGCAAAGCCACAAATTTTCAATGTCCCTACCCTGGAAGTTTTCATGGCCAAGATAAAGGCACTAATATTTCCTGATAAACCACTTTCTTCTCTTGACGCTATGTTACGAATAAGAAACTTCAAGTGGGCTGAAGACCGTTCCCTTAGTTCTGTGGCTCTCTCTTTGCAACAATTATACACAGAGCTTTATGATACACTTTCCCATTTTGGTGTTGCTTTCCAACCAGACGAAAAACTCATCACTGCCACTGCATTTTTACATATTGGTACTTTCTTACCTGAAAAGCCTGATATATTTCGCCGCGATTTCAAAAAGTACTATAATCCCAACCTCGACATCACAGACCAAATTCAAGAATTCCTCCAAAGATAGGGCAGTTAAATAACCATAATAATGTAACTGAGAGAAAATTTCATGTACTTAACATGGGCACCGCTGCTCAAAATGATGATTTTAAAATTACTTCACACAAATGGCTTGAAAATTATCATCTAAATGCTCACTCTGACGACACCTCTCAGAATTTTTCAGCTACAAATTTAAATGAAGCAGATCCTCAGGCAACTATAACTGGTTTTCAAAACGCTAACTCGCTCTCTTTTAAAGCTTTGAACTCTCCTGAAGACGAGGTGTTGTTACCTTCAGAGAGTGTATGTGATAAAAAGAAAAATAAAAACTTAAAAACACATAATTTAAATGTTACTAACTATGAGTGTGCACAAAAAGAACCCACAAATGCTGTCTCTCTTAGCTCAAAAGCACACCATATACTAGATAGGGTGCCAAATGTCTCTTCTTTTTATATTTTTTCAGTTCTGAGTATCCTGCAGATGATGATGTATCCTTAGCCGTTCCAGAGGATGTACCAGATGAGATGTCGGTAGGATCTGTAGGTTTTGTACACAATAATTTTATTAATCAAAATGCTTTCTTTTCTAGAGGTTCACCTGCTCAAACATCTCATCACTTAACTAAGGATCAGGTTTTTAACCCTACTTTTGGCCCATTGCCAAAAGAGGGAAGTACACTATAACCAAATTTTATTTTTTAACAATGATAATATCTAATTACAATAATAAATCATTTCCTATTTAATATTACATAATAATTTTCAGAGGTAGTATACAATTGGAAAATTACAACAAATCACCGGATTTTTCACACCTCACATTGGCTCCCCTATGGTCTGTTTTAGATAACAGTGAGTAGAGAAATAGGGAACCCTTATATAAATGAAGACACAACTATCTCACATAAAAAAGCAGGAAATAGAAATTGCATGGACAAAAGTCTGGAATGATATAAACAAATTTAGCAAAAATGCACGCAAAAAATATAAGGAGGAAGAAGAAAAATGCAGGCAAAGAATGAAGGGTGTAAAGCATATAGATTTGATATGAAATTGCTTTCAACGCAGAATGAAGCAAATCAGGAAAAGAAATAGAGAGAAAATGGAAAAAAATGCTGATGAAAATGCACAAGATGCAGAATCAAGGTAAGAACAGAATGCTAAGTGGCGCAAATACTCAACACTAGCACTCTTAGGAATGATATTGGTAAAATAAATGGAGACAATCAAATACAGATTGGATGAGTCGAATAGAGTTCAGAAAGACTTTAACTACCAGACGGAAAAGACAATACTAAGCTAGGGCACCTGACAAGTAATATAATCTAAGCTAGCCACAAAACACACTAGAAATAGATAATAGTACTCCAAATTTACTTCTTTAGAATAGGACATTTAATTGTAAAATGATATGCACATTGAGCCTTAAATTTTGAAACACTGTTCAGCACGTTCAACAACTCTTCTCTACTTCTGTTATATTTACCATCCATTCCAGAATTTAAAAGATCCACCAAATTCTTTCAGCTGTATTGTATGAAAAAACTATGATCATAATTTCCCCACCATTAATGCCTAGTATAGATTTTTCTCTTTACCTCTCTGACAACTATGGACTATTCCACACGAGAATTCTCTTAACACTGCACCCCACCTCCCCTCCCATCCTTCAAACAAGACTCCTCAATACCATTTAATTTATAGTGAGGCCATTGGTTTTCAGACTCTTTATTAGATACGTACACTCTGTTTTGTGCAGATAGTTTACCCTCAGACCAGCATTGATTAATCTATTTACAGGCCTCCACCTCCGTTGTGTCTCTCAAGTTGAAATTTTCACTTCTAATTCAAAATCATGAGTTCTCTCTCTCTCCTCAAGTAGCAATTAATTTCCTCCTCTATTCCTAAATAACACGCGGTTTCCATTTTTCACACTCTAACGCCATTATGAATTCACATTTAGAGGAAAAAGAATCGATCCACACACCCCCACAGAACAAAAAATTCTTCAATCTCCCCTACCCTCTTTCTCAACACCTGATTTAATAAAATCCTATCACTCAACCCACACTATAATAGACTTCTAATATCAGCTCTATCTCAAACCCAATCAACCTTCTTGTTCAAACTACAAGCACTAAACTCAGTAGTTCTCAAAGCACTTATCCCACCGAAGCTAACTTTGTCTTCATCGTTTGCAAACAATACAAACATAATCAAAGATGAAAAAGCAACATATCATTCCCTCATAGGACCAGCCTATTTTCTCGATACTGATATATCTTTTAACTCTTATACATTAAACAATAAACGCTTCCTCTTAGATACAGGTTCTAATTCAAGCCTTTCAAAACAATCTCTTATATTAGAATTAGAAACAAAATTTGGAATAAAGATACCGCTAGTATACAAACTCCTTTAACTTTGAAATCGATTACCGGGGATAATTTTAAGCAAATTGGTACTACCCTTTTGCACATACACATTAAAAACATAGTGGTACCAGTAAATTTTATTGTCATAGACGACTCCCTGTGTGGTTTTAAAGCAGATTTACTTTTAGGAACAAATTTCTTAACTAAACCTAACATTAGATTTGAAGCTCACAAAAACACTATCTCTATTATGTCTGATACAGCTTACATTTCTATACCTCTCATTCCTATATACCCACAACGTCGAAGCCTTCCTAAACCTCAAGTAAATCACAACACTTCCTTGCCTCTCTACCACAGATACAAGCTTTGCAAATGATTTAATGATTGACACTGATACTACATATAAACTATCTATCATCAAAAATGTCACACTAGACCCATACTCTAAGACCACTCTATCTGTAAATGCTCTCTCCTTAGCACATACCCCCCCCCCTGATCGTCTCATTTTGACTTCGGAAAAGTCGTTTCTTCACAATTGTATATTTATTGGAAGTGTTATGAGCACTGTACAACAGGGCCAAGTCCTTTTAGATATTATTAACATGTCCGCCGCGCAACACACATTGCAATCAAACTCCTTTTTGACAACGGCAAATCCCCTCTTTACGCTAGATACTCCTTTTGAAACTTCGCACGTCAATCTGCACGTTCCAATCTAGGCACCTCCTCTAACGGTCTTTCGTACTAGCAGCCGCAACTGCCGAAGGACTAAAAAAAAATATAAAGAACAATCGTTTCAAGAGTCTTTTAAAAATGAAGAGGATGAGTGTGCAACACTAACAGATCCGAATCAACTAGAAAATTTATTGGACCTTCTCATGTCCTATAAAGACATCATAGCATTAGAAGATGATGAGGTACCTATCTGTCCGTTAATGAAATCAAAGTGACCCTCAAAGATGACGCTCCAAAGGTACTGTACAGGCCCCAGTACAGACTGCCCCACCGCTACCTAAAAACTATAGAGGAATGGGTGCAAGATTCTCTACGCAAGGGTTACATAAGACCCATTTCAAGCGAACACTCGGCTCCTCTCCTAATCATTCCAAAGAAAGACGGGACGGCAAGAGTAGTAGCCGACTATAGACTCTTAAATTCGCATACCATTTTGACCAGATTTCCTTTGCCCTGCATTAATGATATTTTAAGGCTCTTTGCGGAAACAGCGCCATCTTTACTCCCTTGACTTAACCAGGGCTACACGGCGATGCGATAATTGAAGAAAGAAAACTAACAGCTTCCTCGCATGTTAGAACTACTAGAGGGCAGTATTCGCCCAACCCGTTGAATTTTGGATTAGGCCAATGCACCAAGTGCTTTGCAAAGCTAATGAGTAATGTTATACATCATCTCTTAGGGACGCAACTGCAGCAGTTTGTCACTCGACGGAGGCGTTATTATCATGGGGAACTTCTCTAGGAAAACCATCTTGAAAACAATAAAGAAGGTCTTTTGATGATTCGGAAAAAACAGGCTAAAATGAAGCTTCGAAGTTGTAAATTTTAAGAACCTCCACTACTTTTTCTCGAGTGTTAAATATCCCAAAATTGGTATTAGCCCAGTCCCATAAAGCTAAATCAATAAAATACTTTACAGCTTTCAAACGCCACCAACGTCTACAGAGACGGCGCAGTTACTTAGCTTTCTTAATTATTTTTCTCATTTGCTGGAACATTACTCCCAAACTATTAAGCAATTACACAACTCATCAAAAAGAACAGCACTTGTTTTTCTGGCGGTCACCGAAGCAAGCTGAGGCTTGATAATACTTTAAAAATAAAGCTATTGTTACAGCACAGTATGTAGTCTACCAGACTATACCAACACCTTTTTCATCAACCAACAAGACGCCTCAAATATTGCTCTGGGAGCTTTTTTTATTCCAATTAGATGAAAACAATAAGGAGAAACCCCTCTCCTTTATCTCAGATCTCTGTTCCAAGGGCAGAAGAAACAAACTAAATCACACTCTCGAGTTGGAAAGACGTTAGCATATAGTTTTAGCCCTACGGAAATATCAAAAACTTTCATTTTTGTTATGACAGGTAACAAATAAGTACCGATAACCAACTCTGATACAATTTATCAGGACATAACGCAGTTTCTGGGAGACATCGAGCGGATGACACTTCTTCATCCAACATTTAAACCCACGATTGTCTATAAACAGGGAAAGTTAAACGTGGTTCCAGATTATTTAAGCAGAAACCCACCCTCCTTCTACACATACCTCTCTCGCTCAGAACCAGTTTCTGCCAAAAACAAGTTTTCATCTAACAAAAGAAAACTTTGTGAGAGAACAAAAGGCCTGCAATAGGTTGAAGGACCTCTATGATTTTGCAAAACCCTTAATCTCTCATAACAAACCTCTCCAGCAACAAGACACCACTGCTGACACTTTTCCACATGTGCTTATTGACGATATTTTGCATTATGCAACACGGGATGGCACATTCTTACTCCAGGTACCTGACTCAATGATCTATTCTATCATTGAGTTTACAACCATGACTCTCTCCCATCTGGTCATTGTGGTATTGAGAGAACAGTGTATAGAATCAGGGAAAAGTACATATTTCCTAAACTCTATACTCTGGTGAAAGAGTATTGCACAACTTGTGTCTCATGCCAGAGAGTTAAAGGTAACAAGCCAAAGATTGCTGAAATAAAGAGTTACCCTCTCCCGCTAGAGCCATTCTCGAGACTTCATCTCGATGTGCTGGGCCCTCTACCTACCTGCAAGGAGACTAAGGCCAAGTATATATTGGTGATGAAGGACAGCCTCACAAGATATGTGGAACTCGTCCCTCTCATTCAACACACAGCTAAAGATATAGCACAGGCATTGCTAGAAAGAGTTATATGTAGACATAGTACACCAGAAATAGTACTTTGTGATAGAGCCCCCGAACTAACATCTAATTTCTTCAAAGAGATTTGCAAGCAGTGGGGTGTAAAAGCAGTAAACATCGTCGTTCGAAGACCAGAAGCCAACGGTCTCTCGGAGAGAGAAATGTTGAAGATTGCAAATCATTTGAGACACTATGTCAACTCGAACCACACAGATTGGGGTAAATTAATTCCTTTCACTCAAATTGCAATAAATTCCACTTTTAACTCTTCTATCGGTTGCACCCCACATTTCTTATTGTACACGTACAACAAACGTCTTCCATGGGATCTTCCTAATTACATCTCTCCTTTTACTAAAGGATCAGAACCTCAAAAACCCATTCATGAATATATACAAACTCTTGCTGAAAGAGCTAATCTCATTCGAGACCAGGCTCGCCACCATCTTCAACAAGAAACAACAACACAAATGAATAAACAACATAAGAAATCAACTTCAACTCCGATTAGAGTTGGCGATTATGTGTTTGTAATTGACGTAAAGAGACCAGGGCAAAGTCCGAAATTGTTTTCGAAGTGGACAGGCCCGTTCTTGGTCAAACAGTTAGTTCATTTCAATAAGTTACTTTTGCAATGTTTAAAAACTTCAAAAACTTTTATTGTGCACAGGGATAACATAAAAATAACTAAAACTTAGAGCTAATGATCACATTCGGCTCACTTACAAACAAAGTGATTTGTACCATTCTATACCCCCTCCTATATAAGTTCAAATTCAACCCCTGCCCTCCCTATGCCCTCCAACTTCCTAACACCATCTATTTTAAGAGAAACAACTTCCACCTTCTTGCATTTCACCAACAGAGAAATCTGTCTTTACCCTCCCCCCCTCCTTCCCCACCTCAATCTGAATTCAACTCCCTACCTCAAAATTTTCTCATCACCACCTAATCTCATTCTTCTCCTCACATCTTTCCCCTTCACCTAGTTCACACTCTACACTTCCTTCAACTTCTCATTCAACTCCCCTCAATCTCATTCAAAACCTACCTCCCATGCCCACCTACCAAGCCCAAGGAAAAACTTCTTTTTTTTCCCCTCCCCTCCAAAGAGAATGTCCTTTAAAAGTTTTCCCACCAACATACCCCCTAGATTATCTTTTGATGAATCTCCACACCACACACCTTCAACACCTCACATTCAACCTTCAGCACCTCACTTTCAGCCTTCAGCACCGACCTTACAGCCTTCAGCATCTCAAAGTCAACCTCCAACACCACCCCCATTACCTCCAAAATATCACTTCAAAGTAGCACATCCGATACCAACTCCACGCCCACCACCACCACCTCCACCTATCCCACAAGAACCCTTACAACCTCCTCCATCATTCCCACTCCCTTCTCCTCAAGACACAATTCCTATCCCCCCATCCACGCCTAGAAATACATCACCCCCTTCCCCACCAGATAACAGATCTAGAGATCACACCTCTGTCCAAATTTCCCACATGAAGAAACACAACTACAATCTCTCATCCATTGGCTTTTAAGACAGACAACAAAAAACAATAACTGAGGTGGCAGGGACAATATTATTACCACCACAAAAAATATTCCCTCGAGGAAAAGGTTTTTTCTCCACCAAGACATCAACAAGCGTGAATATTTATTTTAGTATTTCTTTTAAAAACCCCCAAGGGAGAGAACAATTTATACATTTTCACCAATGGAAATAAAATAAAAAACATATTAAAAATAACATTTTAAAATATGCAAAATAGGAAAAGTTAAACCCATTTTCAAGAATTAAGATATTCTTTTTTTACAACTAAAAAGCTAATTAGTAATATTTCAATCTCTCATACAAAATTTTTTCAAGATTTCGTTGAAAGGAATCATGCATGCAATTTGGTTCTGCTTTCCAATATTATTATCAACTTCCTTTGCTCTGGAAAAAGAAATCAAATATGAAGTACACCCAGGATTCATAGCAAAACGAATAGGACAGATCAAATTCATCACTTCCTATCTAGAAATACACACAGACTTAAGGTGCTCACAGGAAATATACCAACAAATACAAAGGGTAGTAAGCAAAAATAATAACCTAACATCTATTTATATTCCTTATTTGCAAAACCGGTATAGAAGTAGATTTTACCAAGATGAAAATAATACCTCCCCAGAATTAAGTTATATAACCAGGATATTGGGCGAAAGTCAAAAGAAATTCTTAGCTTTGTCAAAAGATCCCTGGGTTCTATCTCATGTAAAACCTCAGCCTTCAGCACACCCCAGGAAAATCAAAAGAGGTCTTATGGACATAGGCGGGTCAGCGTTGCAATACCTATTTGGAACCGCCACCATGAATGATATTCAAAAGCTCAAAACTAGAATAGATATGTTACAAGATACACGAACCCACTTGTATAATTTAAAAGAACAAATTCATAATAATACCAACACCTTAACAGCCATAACAGATAACTTCACAATCATCTCAAAGTACGTAAATTCATCAATTTCTTCAATAGAACTTCAACAAGAGCTCTTAAAATTAAACATTTACCTCAACTTAGAAAAGACCATCTCAGATAATATATATAATCTTATTAGGACAGTTCAGAACATTTGGGAAAACGCCAAAACACATAACACTCCTCTAAATTTGTATTCATATGACATCATACTTGAACTTATTCAAAACAGCAGCCAAACTCTACATCACCAACCAATACTTCCTCTCAACCGTGAAACTTTTTCTACCAATTTCTTACTTTCTCCTGGTCTTATATCCAAGGAAATCACCCCTACATATTATCCACCATCATACCCTTCTCCGAAGAAACCCCTTATGAAGCTTTCAACATCATTCCATTTCCAACATCTTTCAATGACACTTATTCTAGAATCACTACTGGTCATAACCCCTATCCATATTTAACTTTTTTTGAAAACAATTAAACATTAAATTTACCTACAGCCACAAAGTCTTTCAGAAGATACTTTGCAAGACTCAAACGATAAATTACATTTGCTTCCTTCAATCTTATACATCAAATGATTATTCAAGATCGACTATCTTGTCACAGCCATACTTCATCTAAAAACCCAACACTATTCTGATAAATTTACTAATATTACCCTTACACAGTTAAACCTTACCACTCTTTAAGTTTGCGAAATATACTAATTAAATACTTCTTATAACAATATCTCCTATAACCGCTTCTATCTTGCCCTATGAAACAGCCAAATTTAGGCACTGGTATAGCAATTTTCATTCCTTCCAAGAGATGCACCCTTATAGTTTAGGTTGCTATCTGCAACTTTAAACAACATCTTGCAGACCAACTGGCTTTCAAGAGCACCTCAGTTTCTGGAACACCTAGAGACATCTCATGACTTCCTTCCAAATATAACTTCTTTCACTTCAAAGTTGAAATTAAAATCTATTCATCCACATTGGGACGCTTCGTTAGATAACATAAACAAAACTTTACAGACTCAGGAATTAATCAACATCCATTCATTTTCCATATCTGGTTTTTCCATTTTTATTGTTATTCTCTGTACGGTAGGAATTTACTACTTTTATCTAAAACTCCGTCCGATTCAATCCGCTCCTGCAGCTCCTCCGGCAGCCCCTTCGGTAGTACCGAGTATCCAGTACACCGTCCTTCAGAGAGCCCCTATACCAGAACCTAAACCAACTTCACCAGTGTATCCCGCAATAGAGCCAATCTATTCAAACCCGTCTGCCAAACTAGCTTAATAAAATTTTTTTCTCGGCAAAGGGGACTCTATACAAAAAATTAATTTTGCATAGTTATTTTGAAGGAAAAACTTACTTTCCTTCAAAGCCTAAAATTTTTTTTTTTAAATATATATAAAAAAAATATATATAGATAAATCTCACCCCCCCCTTCATTTGTCTTCCCGTCTTTTTGATTGGCTAGCAAGCGTCTTCCGATGCTTTCCCCCATTTTCCCACGTATATCTCAAAGCCTTAGTGTATTGAGAGACTCCCCCAATTTTAAGGGAATACCAACTCCACCCCCCCCCTTTTATTTTTCCACACGCCGGCAAACTCCATGAGGAATCACTTTTCTTATGCGTGAGTTCTGATCACATGTGTATTGTTCCACTTCCCAATATTTATGCGTTCAACTGGTGAGTCCTATTTTCTTGCACATATTATTTAATATTCCTTACAAACTGCAACTTTTCAGGAAAAAGTTCATTTAGGGAAGGTTTGGTTAAAAACAAAATTACCACAATATCATGTTTTGGTAGTAAAACTCAGGCTAGAATCGTTGTTTCGGGATACTAGGCTAAATACTAGCATTCTGGTTTGCTCCGCATTTTTCGTGGGACCTAATACTTGAATGAATATGTGTTGTGAATGTTTTTTAGTTATTCTTATTAATAGATATATTTTTCTTTTGTATAATAAAATGAATAAGTGTTGTGAAAGTTTTTTTTTTTTTATATAATTATTATTATTATTAAGTTTTACTTCTTTACTTGGGACTCCATGTGGAAAATGAAAGCTATCTATATATAAAAAATATATTTAGACCAATGATGGAAAAGTAAGTTATACTTTTATTATTATTTCCCTTTTCTTTAATTTGGGTAGCTATGTCCCGGGGAAAAAACCCTGTTGCAAAAAAGTTTTTATTATTAGACATTATTATAAATTAAATTTCTTTTGATTTAGTGCGATGTAATAAGTCTAACAACCTTATTTGAAGGTGACCTTCGGATGAAGGCGCCTCAGGGTCATGCGCAAAAATTTTTTTAAAAAAGTTACTCCTAAAAATTATATATTGTTTTCCTCTCTCAAAGTTAACATCAGTTATGAATTACCATTTTTATATTATCACTATTTTAACTGAACGCAGAATGTGATTCTGAAAGTTATCTTAAATTATTATTATATTATTTATTATCGCCAGCGAGTGAAAAAGAGAGAGGCTGTATTTATTTATTTACTTTATATTATTATTATTATGACTGAGTTTTGAACAGCATTTGGTAGAATGGTTTTTTAAAAATGATTAATATTATTTCGATTTCTAACACTGTTGATATTCGTAGAGTTTAGTAAATATAGTGCTTTAGGATGGACGCCCCTCAACATAAACCTAAAAAGTTTTATTTAGAGAGTGAGTTTTTCGGATGAAGTCGCCTGCATCCCAGGCACGAGGGTTTTAAGTTTTCGGAGAAACTGCCTAAATTTGGGTACCAAAATTTTATTTTCTTCCTAAAAAATGTATATTAGCCGGTTTTGTGGTGTATCTTATCATTATTATTAAATTATTATATGTATTTTTGTTTTATATTGCAGCATTTGCTAAAGCTCACCCAAAAGACTCACGTTGTGGGTCTGCACACAAACGGTGCGGACGTTCCGATACGCAGTTCAGTGCTACAATAGACTGTTGGAAGACCATGAAGGTGATGCTGATTAATGTTAATCCCCTTAAACGAGCGAACAAAGATCATTTCCAATACAGCGTATAAAAATATTGAATTTAAAAAAAAAAATAACTACATGCCCTGTGCTTTAAAATCCTTGCCTAAATAGT
This sequence comes from Trachelipus rathkii, assembly GCA_015478945.1. NCBI lineage: Eukaryota > Metazoa > Arthropoda > Malacostraca > Isopoda > Trachelipodidae > Trachelipus > Trachelipus rathkii. The sequence goes on along the minus strand of JABUQX010090600.1, from coordinate 10,245 downwards.
ATGGGTCTTAAGGATCTGGATAAACGTTTCTCCTTACAAGTTTCTATACACATAACATCTTGATTATATAGTCCTATCCATTCTCAGGATATGTTCGAAATATAGGAATGAATGATGATGAGAAAAAAGAGTTTACAAAATGGTATGCGACATTCGCTGGGCGCATGTATGATATTAAGGCTGAATGTACAAAATATTGTGTACAAGATGTAGATATTTTACGCCGAAGTTTTGAAGCTTTTCGTAAAATGTTTAGAGACATGTTTAAAATTGATTGTTTAACTGAATGCTGCACTAAAGCAGCTCTATGTTTCAAGACTTTTAAAGCTCATTTCATGGAACCTAATACTATCGCTTATAGGTAGAGATAGTCAGAAATCGTATTCCTATGAGGCTATCCGGTGGTTGGAGTTTATGCAGCGGTATACAGGTCAAAATATCGAGCATGCCGCAACGGTGGAGAGCGAGGATTTAAACTGAAGAACAGAGCAGCTTTCCCTGACGGATATGCTGAGGTTCCAGTGTCAAAATACAGTGGTATTAACGGATCAGAGTTTGTGAAACTTAAAAATTTAATTGTAGATGAAACTTTAAAAACAAAGAATGAACAAGAATGGAAGGCTATGGACGATGCAGCTGAAAAAAGATCGTAAAGGACCTGTTGAAAGGAAAAGGATAGTGTATTTGTTCCATGGTTGTGTTTGGCATGGGCATCAAGCATGTGAAGAAGGAAGAAAACAACACCTGAATGTCGGAAGTCTTGATCGGTATAGAGTAACTATGCTCCAGGAAGCAGCCTATAGAGCTAAAGGTTTCGAAGTGGTTAGGGTATGGGGTTGTGAATGGAAAAAGATGAAAGAGGAATGTAAGGTACGGTTCATGAACACCCCCGAACCACTCGAAGAAGAAGGGCTAGGTCATTTTGTCAATAGGGTAGGCAATGATGTAGCTAATAATAAATTACATATAGGGGAAGCTCTATATGGAGGTCGAACTGAACCATTCGTCTACTATTATCCACCTACAGACGGAAAAACCAAACTTAACTACCTAGATTTCACATCGTTATATCCATGGGTACGAAGACTCAAGCTTTCCCTCAGCGGATAACCTACAAATTGGTAGGGTCTGAAAACTACCTAGCATTGAAACATTAAAAGTGAACAAGACGCTTATTTCGGTGTGCCAATGTTTGGGTCCCCCTCCTCAGAACCTCAATACTGTTCTACCTGAAAGATATAAGGAAAGATTAGTATTCACCCTATGTAAACCTGTCGCTTAAAAAGGTCCAAGAAACATTATGTGTACCATGTTACCTCCGAAAACTCACAGACAACACAATAAATTAAAAGTGTGAGATTAATAAAATACATAAAACATAACTGAGAACATAAGTAAAGTAGCTTTAAAGAAAGGATACAAGATCACCCAAAAATATTTAAATATAGAAATAAAATTTAATTAGATAAACCTTTAATTAGCCATAAAATAACTCAGAGTAAATAAATAAATAAATAAATGAATTTATAAAATAGAATAATAATAAAATAAACTAAGAATCTTGTGAAGAATATAATAATACAGAAAGTGAGAATCAGAACGTAATAATAATTACTCAATAAATGAAAGTAAATAATAATGAACTAATAGTAATGTGTAGCCACGTGGATATTACACTAAATACATAAATTATCATAAAATAAATAGAAAGAACTATAATAATATTATATACAAAATTATAAAATAGAGTGAAATAAATATTAATAAATAGTAGAATATAATTAGACATATAAAGATAGAACTAAATAAATATGTAAAAAATAGAGAATGTGAAATAATAGTGAGTATCTTATTACGACATATTAAATCAGTCACAAAATAAGATATTAAATGCCTTAATTTACAATTATATATTATAAAGTAGAGCATGAAAAAATAATAATCGCTCAAGGATACACTAAAGAAGACACCATCAAACAATATAGAGTAAAATGAGAAATAAAATAATATTAAATATTCACTATCAACAACACTCGATGAGTAACTAGAATAAAGTTAAATAAAGGTAGAAGTCATTTAAAATAAGACAGAGTAAATAAATAAATAAATAAATAAATTATGAATAAAAGTAAAGGATAAGTAACTAAAGTAAAGTATACATTAAGGAAAATCATATATTATGATTATTAGTGGTTGAAATGATAAATAAACTATTTAATACTAAACTGAACGAATAAAAAAAAATCAAAACAAAAATATGACACACAAATTCTCTAATGATTACAAGAGAGCCTTGAGGAGGGGTTACTTGGCTCATAATACTAAAAGCACAAAGTGGAAAAACTTAGTAAATAAAAAATAATTAATATATATTAATGAAAGAAGCAATAAGAAGAGAACAAAAGAGTAATTACTCTAATTAGAATTAAGATTACATGAAAGATTTACAATGAAATTGTTAAGTTTAGAGAGATGTAAGAAGGAGTGAGAATTGTCGAAGATAGAGTCTTCACGCTGGCATCATAGAGTAATCAGGAATAATTTTTTTTAATATGTGTGAGCTTTACTGATAAATGGATAAATTTAGTGTAATTACATATAATTTTGGTCTATAAGTATACAGAGGAGCTCTCGGACTAAATTGTAACTATTTTCTGATATTATAACAACGTTGTGGAGTGACGCTAAGTATTTAATATAAAGTCTCTAGTGGGTTGAGTCTCATACTTTTTTCTCAATAATCAAAGTGGGTTCAGGAGTTAGGCTATCTTATATAAGATTCATATTGATAATGAAAGCTATTATATGTATGCAATCCATTTTATGTTTTTGGTTAAAATCTTTTTCTTTGTAAGAGTTTTATAACTTTTATATTTATTAATTATTTACATTTATATAAATACAAAAATCTATATCATTGTGTGAGAGATGTTGGAGGTTATAACACAGATGAATCCGCACACTTTTGCATATAAACTTTTCTTTTGAATACATTTTTTAATAGGTTTTTCACCTCCGAGTTTGAGGGAGGTACTATGTAAGTTTTTTTTATACATTTTTTTAAGGTTTTTCCTCATCGTATATGAGAGAGTGGTATGTACACTATTAAGTTAGAATTTGGTTTGTGTTACGAGGGTGAAATTGGTATATCCTCCTTGCAATAAAATGGTCTTTTTATACAGTATGATATGTACTACAGGTTTATGAAATTTATTATTTAACATATATTCCCTAACTAAATGCGTCAATTTTTATGAAAGTTATTATTTCATTGGTCCTCGTTCGTTATGTAAGTTTTAATTTGATGTTTTTTGAACATGTTGTGTTTATAATCAACTAATTAACCTGTTTTTGATTGATTATGGATCATCGGACTATGAGCCTATGTAAGATGGGGGTCCTATTAATATTAATGATTGTATATTATTTCATATTCTAACTTTAAATTGAAAATAATTTTATATTTGTTGTGAGGAATTATTATTTATACTATGCACTTACATAAACTCTCTCTATGATATATATAATGTAGAAGCTTCAAGTGTTATAACGAGGTACCGTCAGGTTATCATATATCTCTAGGTGTCCTACCTATATGGTTATATATGTATTGCTATACTTGTATTCTATAAAATATGAAACAAAAAAAACTTTCTCTCAACACTAGTATATTTATATAACCACTATTAAAAAATTGTGGGATATTATATATGTAATTTTTATCTGGTTAAATATTATTCTTGCCTATATACAGTCACTGTTAGTTGTTTCACAAGCCTAACTCAAATATAGGTGCTAGTATTTGACTATTGACATATACAATTGCATGGTTATTGAACAAGATTTGAGAATAGTATCTCCTGAATGATATTTTATCAAACCTAGGTCAATCGGGCTTTTGATAATGAGCCGGTATCATAACGCATCACTGTCTAATAACTAGCATAAATCTCGTGCTCGGCCGTAGCTCTCTAACTCAAGTTCTCGTGTGTTCATTGAGAGAGATGTCTTGCTGTCCATCTAATAGGATTATTTGTGAGAATCTTATTTTTACTGTATTTATTTCAACAGGATGAATGAATAATAATAAGCTTATTAATAATTTAATTTTCGTATTAATTTCTTTCATTTTTTTTGTACTTTTAGGCAATCGGAATTGAAAATATTGAAAATTAATAATAATTACTATATTAGAGGGTATTATCTGAATTAGTATACAGATTAATGACAAATCATACCAATAAAGAATCACATATAGAGTTATAAATGTGATAATCCCATGTCCTCTACAATATATATAATATTTTTGGAAGAAGTTGGATTATTACTACAATACATAATTATTTAATAGTATATTAACTTTATAATATTAATAATATATATATAATATATTAAATTTAATATTATAATATTAATATATATAATATTATATATTAGATATTATATATATATATAATTTAATATTATATATTACTATTATATATTTAATAAGCTTACAAGTATTTAATAAAGGTTACAACTTACAGGTATTTTGTAAAAAAAATACTTAGTTAAATATTCAGTGATATTTCATGCTTTTTTGTACTCGAGTAAACTAATTACGGTGATACTAAATATTGAATGCTTAATTAAACATAAGTCATTTCATCTTTCTTTGTGACAAAGTGTGATAATGTTATTTTCTAATTTAAATATTTTGTATTAATATAATTTAGATAATACACTCTCTACAATATACTTCCTATTTACCTATAATATCAAATTCTATACTTTATATAGACAATATATATTGTAAGTCCTTAAAATTAATAATAATTAAGAGCTCATATGATGGTAGAAGTTATTCATCTGCTTCCTATAGTATCACTAATTAATTATATAAGGAGACCATAATATATTTGACATTTTTCAATATTCTAAAAAAATAGAATTTCATTTAGTGATACGATAATTAGATAGAAATGATATACTAACATAAAATAACATTAGTAGTATGAGATCAGAGAAATTATAATAAGATGAGGAGATAAAGTGGCTTGCCTATCACAACAATTTTAATTAGTATTTAATTAAATTTTAATACATTAATATTAACACTATAATCACGTTCGAATCTAAATAGTTATTAAAATAATTAATAATTAAATAATTTCAATAAGAGTACATTGTTAAATGATAATTTTATAATTAAATATACTATACTTAGCTAAGTTAAAGTAAACAAATTACACAATCCTCATTGGAATTGATCTATCACTAGCGCACGTGTGCCGTCAAGACCCCAGCAGCAATAGCCAGCTTACACTCGTTAGAGACTCCGAGAGCCGTGAACAAACCTTCCACCGCTCGTGCCGTGATCCCAGAGCCACGGAGCAATTACTTAGTCTGTCAAGAGTCTCTCGGTGAGCACGCTGGAACAGAACCTTATGAGTTATTCTGTGAAGATTGTTTGAGTAGACCACGACGAAGTTTCCATATCTGGCTCATATTCGAGATTATGCAATATGTGCACGTGATGATTTTCAAATCGTCACAATACTCCTCTTCCATCGGGAAATAGAATACCTTCGACTGATTTTCAGTGTTCAATAATAATAAATAATATTTACACTCAATTTAAAATATTATAAACACATTTATCACAGACAAATTTCACAAACACAAACAGGACAAAGTACTATTCAAGCCTCTAAGTGACTGCTAGTCAGATTTTGATAGCCCTTTCGGGCTATGCAGATATACATGCCCTCGCCTAAACTATTGATATCTCCTTCCTTATTCTATATAGCAATAATCTATTTTTTTATAAAATTATATGAGAATAAAAAGGGAGCAAGATAAGTGGCGCTCTCTCGAGATGGACTTAGGTAATCAGTACAAATAAAGTTTAACAAATTACAATAATAAGTTCTTAAGTAGAATTTTAAATTATTAATTAATTTAATTTAATTAATTAAATATTAATGGTGTTTAGCTACTTTCTATTTTATAGATTTACTTTGCCTCAAAAACTTCATACGGAAGTCCATATAATGACTATAATTTTTTTCACATGTATAAGTATGAATCAGTTTAAAATTAATTATAGGTTCGTTGAGGCATGGAAAGAATGCATTAGAAAAATTATTTTAATTAGCTTCTTGTACCTTTTCTGAGTCTAGAAGTAATGATTCACGTAGTAGGGGATTAAGTGAAAACTTGAAGGTTATTCTATTATTTCAACTTCTTTAATGTGAGTGAATTGATATTAAATAGAAATTTGTACATATCTCAAAAATCTCATACAGAATAAAGAAAAAGTGAGTAGTGAATAAATAAAGTCCCATTATTTCTTTATTTGACTAGAATTTAGTATATAATTAATAAAGTAAAAATAAGGTACTATACGGAATTATACTATACTTAAGATAAATAAACAAAATATATAAGTAATTGCCTACTATGGCATTGTGATTAGATGCAATTGAATTTATATTACCTCATTTCAAAATTTAGGTGGGAATAAAATTCACTGTGAAATTAGTATTATATTGAGATATTTTAGTGATAAAACTCATACAATATAAAATACCTTGTCAGCAACCAGTACCGTCATTACTCACTCACCTCATAGATCGAATTTAAGTGAAAGAATATTTATTAGATGACACAGGTAAGGATATAATTAATTTTATATGAAAGCCAACATAGATAATTATATGGATTATACACCTATGAAAATGGTAGGAATTCTCATGAATTATCCTGTCACTATATTATTTATAACTCATTATTAAGCTTATTCAAAAATGAAGATTTAGTTTTAAATATCTATATTTTAAACTACGAAACCTTTTCACAATTTTCCCCCATATTAATTAAATTTTATAAATTAATACGTAGTTGTTAAAGTGGATTATGTTTATTAGGTAGAGACGAGAAAATACGAAGATATATACCTTTTTACATTTGTTTTAATTTTCCAACTATAACTGTCCTAATGATATAATAAGCAAGGCCCAGAAGTAATATTTATCACTATGAATAATTTATTTTGCATTGACGGTGAGAGTTCTCAAAATTTCAAAATATGTTGAACATTAGCTGACTTACCACATTATCTGTACTACCTCTCTCTCCAAGAAGAGTTTTGTGCGATAATCGAGCAGTCGCATTTTTATGCGGAGATTGATGCTCCTCTCGTGTTACACAGATTGTTGTAAGAATTTTAGTGATATGATTTACCTTTGTGTCCACACAAGAAAGGGAGTGGGTAGTCACAATTATTGTGTCCCAATGATGTGTGATGGCGTGAGTCATATGCGGGATGCTCGGATGGAATGTTACATGGTATCTCACCAATTACACTAATATATTATATATATTAATATATATATATATTATTATATTAATTTAATATATAATATATATTATATTAATATAATATATTATATAATATATATATATTATAATAATATAATATATATATAATAATAATATATATTATTAATTATATATAGTATATTAAATTATATATAATATAATATATGATTATTTGAATTGAGAGAGAAACAAATCGTCACCATCATATATAATAATATTGATACATGTCTTTGATTATAGATGTATTATGTTAAACATATAATTTTAATTAACATGATAAAGAGTAATATTGTTAGAACAAACATATGAATGTAAATAGAATAAGGATATTGAGGTTTAGTTAATGTAAAACATACCTTACTCGATATTATATATATATATAGTAACTTCTCTCGTAGACGATATCTAACTGAGTGGCAATATGTCGTCTGAAATATCCCTCTATCTAAGACTCTCCAATAAATAGTATCGGGGCCAATCATAATTGAAATATTCACACTATTTATTGTCACTCACTTATATATATATTAATATATATATACGGTAATACGTTCTTCCATGAACTTTAATGAATACTTGATGGACAGCTATTCACCTACTGACTCATCACCTAAATTTCGACCTAGGTTATCCGTGAGTTAAAATTTTTAGGTGAGAATATTGAGTAAAAGTAGTGCAAACTTATTATTATATATCATTTTATAACAATCCATGAGAAATAGAATAACTGTAGATAATTTACAGTTCCTGTGAATGTTAAGTGGTTCTCACAGCTTTCTGTTCCCCAAGAAAATTTCATGTTATAACATTATCTGAAAAGCATTTATCCTAACGCTCTTCACTCTATAACAACAGTCATATTGTTGTAGCAAAGTGCACTAAGACATCATCAAGAGGGTGTCCGTATTTGTTGGGCATTCTACATATATATTATATCCATTGAGCTTATTTTCTTCTCAGTACTCTTAGAAAAACACAGGAATTAAGTTATTGAGCATATTTATAAGCGAAGAGCTATTCAAAGCCATATGGTCCTAGTTAGGCCTTAATCAAAAATTGAGTATATTATCAATACTTATAACCATAATAGTTTTATGTGTATAGTGGTGATAGAGGTAAGATGATGTTTTCTCTCTGTACTCAATGATGTTATCATCGTGTACACATAGTTCTGTATCATTTAGCGTCATAGAGAGTTTTCCCTCGTGCCATTTCTTTTTGGTCCAGTGATCCTTTGCCACCCGGCGTAATTAGTTCACAATAGCAAATAGATAAGCAGGGATATTTAGTGATTAACTATATTGTCATGATCCGAGTGAATGTACACAAAAATGTGTTTACCATTTTGATTAGTAGTATAGACGATATATTATATTATATTACCGTATCTCACATTATATGTAACCTTATATTGTAGCCTCTACCATAAACTGTCTATTAGATTATTTACTATAATATTTCATCTGTCATCCGTTAACTCACGAGTTTACACTCACCACTACTGGAACCGGAAGCATACTGTTATTGTTACCTTGGTATATACAACATCAATATTAACACTTTAAACTTTTACTCTCATTGGTTATAAGTGTCTCACAATAAAATACTCACTAAGGTCGCACTCAATACTGCATCGTTTAGCTGAGTATATTAGAATTAGTCCATTTATTATTGAAGTAGGCTGAACTTCACTGCAAATACAAAACAAGGTTACCTATATTATTCTGGAACTGGAAAGAGCCTCCAACAGATCTGAATTCTCTGTTATCATATAAAATAATGTTATTTATCTATTAGTGCTAATGAGTTTACCTTAAGTCATAGTACATTATTTTTACATTGTCAATCTCATCGATATTACAACAAGGATCTATCAGGTAACAACTTTTCAAGGACATATTCAAACTCTTATATTAACTCACTACATAAGATTTACGTGAGTTCAGTTCACTCACTTAGACCAGTGACAAATGACGGACCTATATCCGGACTGTTTTCGGTAATGGATGATTAGACTAATTATTTTCATAACCTAGGTCATTTGGATCCATACAATGTAGACGCGATACTAAAGTTTACACATTGCTTCCCGTATATCGACTCATGCACTCTATAGTAAATTTGGTGCTACTGTAATATATGCGGAGGTAAATATCTGGAATCATAATAATAGCCATAGTTAGTGGTAGCTACTAATGAATTTTTAGTATCATTCCTAATAGTAGTAATATGCTCTCAAATAAATGAGAAGGATTACCATGATTGCACGAAAACGGTATGTTATAATACTAAGAATAAATTAACATTAGTATTATATATATATAGAGATAATCTATAAGTGAGCCTCCGAATGTGTTTAACAAGTTATTCTTTATTTTTTCCACTAAAATGTGAGGATGACCGAAAAAATCTTTGAAATTACAGATTATCTCACTAGTATTATATATATATATATACTATATATACCGGTATATACTAATTATTTAGAAACTGAACAATATTTCAAAAAAGGTTACATATCTTAATTAATTCTCCACATGAGTATTCGTCATTTTTCACATATATTACGTAAGCAATCCCCTAATAATATATATATAATAATATAATATTATATAATATATTATATAATTATATATATATTATTATTATAGTATATTAATAAATATAATCAGCTCCATGACAAATTTTTTGTCACTCAATATATTAAAACATAGATATCTATTGTTATAGAATTTAATCCAGAATTCTCTATCGACTCACTATATTAACTCAGTATTATAAAAATTTCTTATGTTATAAAAATAATATGATATAGATAAAGTACAATTTTAATTATAATAGCTTTTATGTGAAAATAAATAAGAATACAATTGTTCAATTTAT
>JABUQX010090599.1:7500-17791 GCA_015478945.1 Trachelipus rathkii | reverse complement strand
ATTATCAGTGCTGAAAAATTTTATAAATAAATTTTATTAAATAAATTTTAATGTTGCGGTATGAATCAAATTTAAGCCAGTTAACTTCTCGTAGAATGAAGAAAAATGGAAAATATAGAATAAATTCAACTGCTTATTTTATTGGAATCTTAAAAAGTGTTGATCAATAGATCTGAGTTAATATAAAAAATGATTAAGATGGGAATAAGGAATAATAAATGGTTTAAATATATTGTGGAGATTAGTATGTGAAATAGGTGAACATGTACGAAAAGATAAAATTGGGTAGGATATATTCCTTGGCTTTTTATTCTGTATACATGATGTAATTTAACTTTAAACGAATTTTAATGGTTCATTTGTGTGTTATTGCAATATTTAAGGTATCCAGGTACTTCAACATAAAGAGCGAGTTATAAGTAAAATGGTAGTTATAATTTACATAATTGAAGTCTCTATTGAATCTAGTGATATTACTAATTAAATGGTTGATTGAGGTATGTAATTTGGGGTAAACCGTTAAGGAAAATGATTCAAAGATTCAAGCTGTGAGTAATAGGAAATTGTATTATAGTTCAAACTTGATTATTTTAAAATTTTAGAATTATATTATGATTCATCTTTTTTTTTTGTTTAGTCTTGGATTAGCTAGACATGATATTATTAGGTTATTTGAATGAGTTTCAGTGTTGTAATTCTCTGGATTAGATTATTTAAAACTTCTGTTACATTTTGAAAGATATTGAGTATCTATATAGAACGACGTAAATCATGGAATGTATTATATATCTAATTTTTAAATTAGGTATATGAAAATTGTAAAAGGAAACCCTAGCCTCAGATTTGGGAAGGAGAGACGAGTTTAGTTAATTGTAGGTGTATAAAAATTTATACAGATAAATGATATTTTCAATTGTTTTAAAATAAGATATAAATTTAATAAAAATATGATAAATTGTTTTAGTCTCATTTTAGGTTTATTAATTATATTTTATTTCTCATTTTGTTATTATTATTTATTTTTTTTTTTTTGGGGGGTTTTTTTATTTGTTGTAGTTTCAAACATTTTTTTATTTTATTTTATTTTTATTTTTATTTTTTTATTTTTATTTTTATTTTTTTATTTTTTTTTTATTATTTTGTTATTATTTTTTTTTTTTTTTTTTTTTTTATTACACTGTAGATTTATTAGATTGTTTTATTTATTTATTGTTTATTTTTTTTTTATTTTTTTTTTTTTTTTATTTATTTTTTTATTATATATTTTTTATTTATTATTTATTTTATTAATATTATTTTTTTTATTTATATTTTTTAATTTATTTTTTATATTTTTATTTATTATATATTTAATATTATTTTTTTCGTTTATAATTATTTATTAGTGTAATTTAATATTTCATTTGTTATTTTTTTGTTTACCATCATAACGATGGGGTTTCAATTTGTTATTTTTTCTTTGGTTTTTTTTATTTTTTTTATTTTTTTATTATTTATTATTATTATTTTTATTTTTGATTTTTTTTATTTTTTTATTTTTTTTATATTTTATTTTTTATTTTTTTGTTGTTAGTTTTTTAGTATTTGTTTTTATTGTTTGTATTTTTTTTATTTTTTCTTTTATTTTAAATATTTATAAAATTAATGAAATAAGAATTACCTTTTAAATATAAAAAAGGAAATTCATTATTATTTTTTTTATATATAAAAATTTGCCAACTCTATATGCTTTATGTTGAGTTTTGGAGGAGATATTTTTTGAGTCTCGAATTATTAATCGATAATTTATATAATTGATACGAATTCAAGGAAATGTTGATATAAATATAATTAATATGTTGACATTTTAATGTGACTTATTATTATAATTAGCTATTATTATATTACATTAATTATCTTATTTAATTATTATTTATATAATAATGTATATAATTATATATTAATTATAAAAATTTTTTTGATTTATTTTTATTTATTATCTCTGTACTTTTTCTATATTTAAATATTATTAATTTATCAATAATAATAAATTTTAAAATTACTATATATAATAATTATATAATTTTTATATAATAATCATTTATATTATTAATTTTAATTTTTATATTGAATAATAATTATATTTCATTCTTATTATTGTATTTTGTGAAGTGTTTGAGTTTAATTGTAATGGTTTGTTGTTAGTAAAAAATTATTCTAATATGTTTTTTTGGGTTTATTGTAATGTTAAGAGACTTTTATTTTTTAATTGAGTATGTTATATTTAGTTTTAGTATAATTCAATACTTAATGATATAACCGAAACATCAACATTCGAATTATTTGTTTTATGAGTTGTATTACCATTTACAGGTGAATCTTTTAGTACTTTTGTGTTCTTGATGATTTCATAGGCTTTAATTGTAATTTAGTTTTTTAATTAGTGACTGTTGTCATTTAGAGTTTTTTAGTTGGGCTTGTCGATGGGTTTTTGCATACAATAAAGATCATAGTGATTTGGATGTATGAATAGTGGAGACATTTTAGTGTGGTGTATTGTGCATTACTTTATCTTTTTATATATATATCCCATTTATTTGATGTTTAATTTTTATTTTATTTTTAAAATATGTACTTAGATCTATTTTATGTTGAGCTGGTCATTGTTTTTGACATGAACATTTTAAGTAATATTTATTTATAATGATTATGATTGTTTTTGTTGCTTTTGAATGTTGAGTTTTTTTTGCAGTTGTGAAGTTTTTAGTTATGTTGTGATTATTTAGAGTATGTCTTTTACGTGATAGTGTAGAGGATTTTTTCATTTTTAATTTGATTCTAAGCTGGTGGATTCGTGTTGAATTAATCTTGGTATATGTATAATTAATGGGCAGATAGTACTGTGGAAAGCAGTTGTGTTAGTGTTACGGGATGTTTAACTTTTTATTTGGATTTAAATAGCAATCTGTTTTGAAATTGTAGTGTGTTTCATTTATTAATTTATTCTTTTGTTAGTGTATTATGATATATTGTCAAGTTTTGAACTCTATTGTATAATCACTGGAAGTTTTTTTTATGTTTTAAATTTGTATGTTCTTAAAGAACGACATGAGCATTTCTTCTTCTTCTTTTTCTTGTAAGTTGACGCTTTTGATAATATTTTCGTATTAAGATCATTTATTATTAGTTTTATGTGTCTTACATTATTATTTTTATAGTTGTTGTTGTTGTTGATCACTAATATTTAATGATAATATTATCTTTAGATATTATTGGTTTTTTGGTTTTAGAGAGATTAGATTGTTTGTTGATGAAGAAGATATGGAATTTTTGAATATCAAATAGATTTTATAGATTTAAAAGTTTTATAATAGTGATGATATGAATTATGTAAAGTGGATGGGAAAATTGGTTTAAATTTCTTGTGGGAAGATTTGTATGTGAATAGTAATTGATTGATTAATATTTAATACCATTCTATACCTCATAATACTCTATTATACTGGATAGTGTACTGTATTTTTAAAGATTTAAATCTTTGGTGAAGATATTTATCTTATCTAGATTTAGTTTTCCTTTCTTTCTGGGTTCTAAAAAATTAAAATTGCAAAGTATAATTTATAAGACAAATCTAGTTTGATTTTAAAATTAAAATTAAAGGCGTTGATTGAAGGGTCAATGATATTTGGGTATTAGAAGGACACGATTAGCATCAGTGTGAGTAAGAGTATTTTATATGTAAATTGAATTTATTGTTTTTGGATTCTTTTTTTTGCAATAAATATATTTTATCTTGTCTTCCAGTTATGGGATAGTAGAATCAGCTATTGATTCGGTTTTTGATGAAAAAAATTCATGTGTTTAAGAATAAAATTCATTGGCTAGTTTATTTTTAAAAAATTATTTGTTTCTTTTGGCTATTTGAAAATATTTTTATAGAGGTAATCATAGGATGAAATTCATTTATACTATTTATTATAAATTTAGGGGCTATCTAAGATGGATCGGTTCTCTTTTTAGGTTAGAAGCTGGAGGTTAGCTTAATTGATAGTAATATCGTAATTTTGGTTTTTTATACATTTTTTTTAATTAAGTAACCTTAAAGCTATATATTAAGTAAGATATTTTATTTGTTACAGGTATAACGATATAAATTATGATCATTTATTTTTTTTTTTTATTATTTTTTTTTTTTTTTATTTATATTTTTTTACTTATTTTATTATTATTATTTTTATTATTTTTTTTTAATTATTTTATTCTTTTTTTTATTTTTTTTTTATTATTTTTTTTTTTTATTTCTTATTTTATTTTCTCTTTTTTTTTTAATGATTTATATTTTTTTATTTTTTTTTTTTTTTTATTTTTTATTTTTTTTGTCTGTTATTGTTTTATTTATTTTTACTGAAATCCTACCTCTTATTATATTTTATTATTTTATTATTTTGTTATTACTTTTATTATCTTATATTTTTTTTTTATTTTATATTTTATTTTATTTTTTTTTTAGATTATGTTATTTTATCATTATTTTTTATTATTTATTTTTTTTTAATATTTTTTTCTTTGTAATTGTTTTTATTTTTTTATTCTTTTATGTGATTTTTCTGTCTATTTTTTTTTTTTTATTAATTTTCTTTATATTCTTGTGTAGTATTTCTTTGAGTTCTTTTATTATTTTTAATTTTTTTTATTTTTATTTTTTTTTTTTTTTTTTTATTATTATTTTTATTTTTTTTTTTTATTATTTTATTTTTTTTATCTGTCTCGATGTTCTTCTTTTATTTCAGCTTTCTTATTGTTTCTATTATTTTATTTTTTTTTATTTTGTATAGAATAATTTAGTTATGGTGTTAAAGAAATATTTAATTATTTTAATAATATATATATTTAATAATATAATATCATTATTATTAATTAATAATAATTATTTTTGTCAATATTCTAACTTAAAATATGTATAATAATTAAGTCTTTGAAGAAGAGACTTGTTTTTAAATGGTCAAACATATTTAAGCTATAAATAATTTGAAAAAGAAAATGGAAAAAAAACTCGTTTAAGAATTATTTCATAAATTATGTTAATTTAGAATGTTGAATCAGTATTCATTTATTATATATTTATTTTTTATTATTATAATTTTATTTTTATTTTTTGTATATAATTATTTAATATTATATAAATATAAATTTTATATTTTTATTATAATAATATTATATATTTTAAATCTAATTCCTTTATAATATCTAATAATATAATTACAATATTATCTATAATCTATTTATATATTATATTTTTTATGAATTATTAATATATAATTATTATAATATTATTATAATTAATATTAATAAATGTAATATTTAATTTTTATGACTGTTTGGTTTTTGTATGATTGTATAGTTATTGTTTATTTATTATTTTTTTGGTTTTTTGTTTTTATAGGCAATTTTAATTTTTTAATTCGAGTTATGTTATAGATTTGATTCTTAGTATGTTTTACTTTTTTAAATTAGAAGGAGGTACGTGGCAATATTTATTAGATTTAATGTTCTTTGAAAATTTGGTTATTATTACAGTTGTATTAGGAGTTAAATGCTTATTTGTAGTCATTGTGCTGTTCATTTGTGAAGTATTAATAGGTTTATTGCTGTAATTTTTAAGTTTTTTATAAATTTTTTTGGTTTTTTGGGTTTTTTTTTTTGGAGTTTTTTTTTTGTTGGGTTAAAGTAGATTGAAGGTTTTTGAATATAAATTATTGTATGTGTAGTTGATGCTGGAAAATTTAGAATGGGGTGTTATGTGCATGATATCATTTTTATATATATAGGAATGATTTTTAATTTGAAGTATTGATTATATTGTGTTTATTCATAGCTGCGTTGAATTTTATTTGAAGGTATTTTTTTTTAAGTTGTTTTTGAACTCGTATGCTCTCTCTAAGCACATTATCAATGGTTTTGATTAATCAAGAATTGTTTTGTTGCTTATTATGATGTGCGTTATTTGAAGTTTGTGAGTTTTATTGATCTTAATGTTGTGATTATATTTAGAGTTATGCGATTTTTTGGTTGTGCGGTTTTTATATTTTACCATTGAAATTTATAGAAAAATGGAATGAAGATTAGTGTGATTAATAATATTGGTTAAGTAATAATTGGTTTAAAGTAGGAGTTTGTCTGAGGCATGATTGTGATATTTCTCCAAAGGTGTTTAATATTTTAATAGATGTTCTTAAGTTGTTTTAAATTGTAGTGTGTTTTTTTTACTATTATTCTTCTTGTGTATTTATACATGTTTTGTATTAAAGGATTTTGTAGATTATATGAGTGGTTGATTTTTATTTTTTATTTTTATTATTTTTTACAGTAAAAAAGGGGTTCAGTTGTTGATCTTTATTTTTAAAAATTGACTTGTATTATTTTGTATTAAGTAAACTATTATTGAAATTTATTAGTTTTATATATTTTAATCGTTGTGTGTGAGAGAGATAACTGTTTTAGTGATAATATTATTCTTTACGATTTTTTAAATGACTTAAATTTGGTTTTGAAGAAGTTAAAAATGAGACTTGTTTGTTTGAATGAAATTATGATTAGAATAATTAATGACTTCTTTTGGTATTACAAGTTTTGTAATGATCTATATATTAATGATAGAATGGGATAAGGAAAATTTGGTTTAATTTTAGTGGAGTTAACGTATGTGATTAGGATGATGAATTGAACAATAAAAAACTTGCATGTGTGTCTAAACGGATATTTTTTGGTTTTTTATTGTTATTGATTGTATTTATTAAAGTATTACATGTATTTGCTATGTTTTATATTCTAGGATAATCGGTAAATTAATAAAGGGCGGCTTAGATAGATATGTGATGATTCTTAACTTTGTTCACTAAATTGAAAAGTATATTTGAAAAGATAAGCTGTATTTAATAATTAGGAGTTGTGGAGGTCAAATGTACTATTGGGGTAAGTTAGAGGAATGACATAAGAATATAAACAGCTAGTGGTAAATAGCGAATTTTGTTTTAGTAAATTGAAATTCATTTGTTATTTATTGAGGTATATTTGGACTTAATTTTTATTGTTTAAGTCTATGGGCTAGCTGAAATCAGCTTTTTGGTTATTTGTGAAAACGTTCATCGTGGTTGAACTTTCTATTGGATAGTTTATTTAAATTAACTGTTAAATTTGGCGTTGAATGTTTCTTAATTATGCAATCATAGATCTCCTTATGCTTTGTAGTTCTAATACCTAATTTCATCATAAAATTAAGGACACAAATTAGAATAGTGTCAGTAATACATAACGACCAACACGATCAAAATAATAACTACTCAAAAGTGAGTCATACATCTAAAATTGTACAATAATATCAATAATAAATTAATAATTAGATTACTAAATATTAATAAAAATAGATAATAATAATAATAATAAAATAATTAATAATAATAATAATGAATAATAGATAAAATAATAATAAAATAATAATTATTATAAATTAATAATAATAATAAAATAATAATTAATAATAATAATAATAATAATAATAATAATAATAATAATAATAATAATAATAATAATAATAATAATTAGCTACTACTACTACTACTACTACTAATAATAATAATAAAACAATGTTACGAACAATAATAATATTAAAATAATAATAATAATAAAATAATATAATAATAATAATAATAATAATAATAATAATAATAATAATAATAATAATAATAATAATTATAAAGATAATTAGAATTATAAATATAATATTATTACACCAAAGTGATTAATCATTTAATTCATTAAACTAATTAAATTGATTGGTCCAAGGAAAATAAAAATAAGAAATTACAGAACAGGAGGATTTATTTTAGCTTCCATTTGTAATATGGTATTTATATTCATCACTTAGTATTTTGTCATTAATTCCTTGGCCATGATGACCATTTCCAACCATTTAGGCATAGATTTCGCCTGTGATATCATGTAGTTATGGTCCATGCTTATCCAAAGGAGCTTTAGCGATTCGATAAGACGTGGTACATTTGAAGTATCTGCTGTTGTTTGGTGTATTTTCATGTATTTCCTGAAGTTTTCTATCTAACTAAGGTCTGGTTTGTTCTCTGGCCAGTGTAAAATTGGTAAAATAGTGGCGAGCAAGGCACATTTTGACTCGTTTGCCGGTATGGCAGGGACCATTATCTTACGTAAAGAAATCCGTTTGATGAATGTTTACAAAGGGGAGAAAATTGTCTTTCAAAACCTTCAAATACCGCTAACTATTCATTCTAACTTTCTTAATAAGGAGATACAAGCCTCCTCTACCAGTATTTCTACCGAAACAACCCCACACCATTACTTGATCTGAATGCTTGATAGTCCTAACTGTTCACTTGGGATAATACCAAGTGATGTAATTTTTACGTCGTAAACGTTTGACTGTCTCTTGATGCATTTAAATATGCTTTAATCCGAAAACATGGCCTTCATCCAGTCTTCGCTAGTACAATTCCTATCTTGCTTGGTGAATGGAACTCTCTTGATTTATTATGTACCGACACGTCTTTCAGCAGCTGTAAATGCGTCTTCTTTAATTCAGCAACTGTAATCGAAGAGTTCGTAAGTGCCTCTATTCGCAGCATCATATTCGCCTTTCGGATTGTCAGTATCTTTTATTCAGACCCAAGTTTTCTTTTTGGAATTACGTTAGGAGCTATCCCTCTAGCAGGAGAAACAACAAGTCTTATGGTTGCATCTCCACGGCCGGTACGACGCATAATCTCTTTCATTGGAACACCTTCCTTCCTGAATGCAAGAATCATAGCCTTCTCTACATCTGATAAGTGTTTAGGCATTTCTAAATATGAACTTCAAGCAATGACACAGCACACAAGAAAACTTCAAATTTTTGAAATTCAACAGCATTCGTACTATAGACATATCAACCACTTAAAACTGTTCGAACAATAGTGACGAAGCTTAACGAGCGTCTCAATTTCAGACGTGTCTACAATGCTGCCGGATATACGATTCTTCCACTAGGTTGCTTCCTATCGTTGAATAACGAGTCATATAGTGACCATTTCAGAATGGTTATTTTTAAAGTGGACCCATCAATTGGTTTTGTAGTGACTGTACTTGATAAACATTAATTCTGCTGTGAAATATGAAAATACAACATCTAAAATACCATTAATTATTGAAAATTATTTAAACTTTGAAATTCTCACGTGTCAAACCGATTTTCTCATACCATTGCTAAATAGAGATAAAAATTAATTATCACTATTTTTAATTTTCTTTGTCTAAGCTAGTTCCTAGCAAGAAAATGTGGTGACCATCAAAGCTACTCAAACAAAATCTCAGCATTCTGATCTATAAATTGAATTAATCAAGATTACCTAATTAATAAAAACAAAGAGTAGTGAGTAACCGAAAAAAGTGAAATATTAGAGCTTAAAAAATTCAAAATTGTGCTTTCTACCGTATAAGATCCCTCAAAATGTATTCCACTTGACGACTAAACCCCCAACCTGGTGCTCAAAATCCGTTAAAAATGCCTGAGGTGGCAAAGACGGAAAAGTAGTTCACAAAAGATGCCTTCAAAACTATTAAGGAATTCACCAACCCTCAATTAAGTAAACCCCAAATCTTCAGCATTAGGAAAAGTCAAAAAAAATATAAACATGCCAAATAAAACTTCTTTAATTTTCTATCCGAGAAACATTTTCCCATCATTTCGGATAACAGAGGAGAGAACAACCTCTCTGATCTTGTGACTCATACAATGAAAGGAAATTAGGAACAACAGCTTCTCCAGTCTTATGCATAATAATAAAATAAAAAAAATAATAATAATAATAATAATAATAATAATAATAATAATAATAATAATAATAATAATAATAATAATAATAATAATAAAATAATAATAATAATAATAATAATAATAATAATAATAATAATTAATAATAATAATAATAATAATAATAATAATAATAATAATAATAATAAATAATAATAATAATAATAATATAATAAATAATATAAATTAATAATAATATAATAATCAATAATTAATAATAATAAATAATAACTCAATAATAATAATAAGAATAATAATACAATTAATAATAAAAAGAATTAAAGAATAATAATAATACACTCAATTAATAATAATAATTAAATAATAATAATAATAATAATAAAATGGAATAATAATAATAATAATAATAATAATAATAATAAAAATAGATAATAATAAAACTCAATAATAATAAAATAAATATATAATAATAAT
>JABUQX010090599.1:0-2500 GCA_015478945.1 Trachelipus rathkii | reverse complement strand
ATATTATTATATAATATATATAAATATATATTATATATATTATATATATATAATTATATTTATATTATATATATAAATTTAATTATATATATATATATTATATATATATATATATATTATTATATATATTTTATATTATATATTATAATATATTTATATTATATATATATATATCTATTATATATATATATATACTATTTATTATTATATATATATATAATTATATAATATATATTTATATAATATATATATATTATATAATAT
This sequence comes from Trachelipus rathkii, assembly GCA_015478945.1. Lineage (NCBI taxonomy): Eukaryota > Metazoa > Arthropoda > Malacostraca > Isopoda > Trachelipodidae > Trachelipus > Trachelipus rathkii. The sequence goes on along the minus strand of JABUQX010090599.1, from coordinate 2,236 downwards.
ATTGTATATAATACAAGTTTATAGATTTGTTTCCTAGGTAAACCGGCATTATAGATAATAAGGATGACGCATATTTGGCACATTTAATTAATAAGGAACGTTCGGGTATATGAGTTAACCATCATCAGTACTGCAATTGAAATTAATAGATATTTTATACACAAAAAATAACGAACACGCTGGTCAGGGAATGTCATACAATGAGATGAACATATTGTAATTTAAAAGATAAATAAATCACACGAAAAAAGTACCTAAGATTGAGTTAAGGTTTCATTATTTGAGAAGCGCGATTCAATAAAGGTTACGAAAAATTTAGTTTACAGTGAGAAAACAAGAAAAAACACAAGTTATATAGTAGAATTTTTAAATTTTAATGCGTGAGAGGGGGATAGAAGACAAATTCTTATTTAATTCGGGTTTTAATTAAAAAATGTAGAGAGACTCAAGAATCTTTCTGTCGAGTTGATCATTGGCAGGGGATAGGGAACTAAAAAAATTTTTGTGCAATAGGGTGATTATTTTGAAAGGCATGATTGCGTATTTAGGAGTTTTCTGGGGTTGTGAATAGATAAACAGTTCTATAAGAACTCCGCGCGGTGTTTGAGATTTCAAGTAACGTTGGAGGCCTGTTTTGGCCTACGTGGGACGTGCATGTCCGCCATACTTTTACAAATATAACTAAGGGCCTCATTATGTAGTAAGAAGGGAATCTTTATGTCTGAAAATTTGACATACTGTGTTATTAATAGGGATGAATAAGCGAGCAAAAGGAAAGCATTGATAGGTGTGATTGAGAGTTTTCCCCAAAGTTTTTGCGGTGCTTAGGAACGGAAGAAGCGGAATTTTTTTTAGGACTAGATAAGTTGTTTAGGGCGGTAGGGCTTGGAAGTTTTTAGTGCGGAAATGGTTAATTAAGAAAGTGTTTTTTACTAGGTCTGTAATAGTGTTGTGGGCAGAGATTTGGCAAAAGACCAAAAATGGGACGGTATTGTAATTTCAAGTTGAGACACATGAGGAGCATAGTTAAAGGGCACGGAAAATTTTTGCAATTGTAGTGAAGAGTTTTGTATTTTGAAGGGGAGAAAACTAAAAAAATTAAGACCTAATGTACTCTATATATTACAATATATATAATATATATTATATATATATTTATTTATTATTTATTATATATTTTATTATATATTATAATATATATATATATATATATTATATATATATATTATTATATATATATATATTATTAATTATAATTATATACATATAAATGATATATATAACTCATATATTTATATTATTATTATATCAATATATTAGTATAGATTAATATTTATAATTATATTATATATATAGTATATATATAATATGTTTGATTTATATTTGAAAATTAAAATAAAGTAATGGGACTTTACATTTACCTATGAGCCATAATATATATGATTGCAAACCATACTTTTAAAGCATATCTTAATAATCACTAACCATTTATTTTTGGAACCAGTAGCAAATAAAAGGTAAAAGACCCCACTATCCGCCATTCTAATCAAGAATAGTACGTAATATTAGTTTGACAATTGGTTATGTTTTAAAATTGACCCACGTAAAAAAGTGGGGGTCTGTTGGCGAGGGTATGGAACATATTCGCCATCTCTGAATTTTTTCGCACAACATCAGACCATGATCGACGTCTGTACATTCGGTGTTTGGTATTTAAAAAAAAGGGCATGTTTCGACCCACAACAGTATATACTATATTATATATATAATTAATATATATAGTATATATATATATATATTTTATATATTATTATTATATATAATCTATATATATATATTTATATTTATATTATATTATAATATATATTTATAATATATAACGTCCTCCCCCAGGAAGGTCATACGACCTGTCAGACATCGAGAAAGGTCCTTGGGTTCCACAGGCCTAACGACTATTTTCTGGCTGACCAGGGCTACGAGGATGCTGGAAGTCTTTCCATAGTAGCAAGCCATACATGTACTCCATTAACACGTCTGAGTGAGACGAAGCTAGAGTTTATAAAGGAATAGCTCACGTTCTATCTGATCGCTCCAAGCCCTGTCTCGAAATGGGGCCTTTCGCTTTGTCAGCGGAGTTCTTCTCCACACTGAGCTAGGGCGGCTCCTCGCTCTCCTTCTCGTTTCTCTCTCTCGTTCGTCTGCATCTGCATCTCTCGGTCGCTCTCCGTCTCTCTCG
>JABUQX010090598.1:27500-29097 GCA_015478945.1 Trachelipus rathkii | reverse complement strand
TTTATCATAATTGGGGTTCGACTCCCTTGTATCGGTTTCCTCCGATTTATCAGACCTTTTTGGTCTAACAGAAGTCGAGGAAGGAGCTTGAGCCATATTTAACGTGTTATGTGTAAGGGAAAGCAAGAAAAATAATAGAGCAAAGAACGAAAATAGAAGTATGAATCTTCTATTGCATTGAACCTGTCAAAATAGAACAAAATAGTGTAAAATCGCTGTGAAGATTCAGGTGAATGATTTCACAATCAGGCGCTCTACTGGCAACAGGAACACGAGGTCCCTGTTCGGGCGCCAGTTAAAAGTGTATATGTAACGGGAGGCAATAGCGATAATAATAGCTTTTACCTCCCTGAGATATTTAAGACAGTCAATGATCAAGAATAATATATAAAAGTACAAAAGTTAGATAAACACACCTTGTACGTCAAAAAGAGGCAAAAAGTTCGTATCTCGTCGTATTCTGGTGATGTCAATAGGAATTTCCAATTAGAGGATGAAAGCTTTCGCTAACCCCAGGGAAGATGAGGTAGACCCCGCTCTTCCTATTTACCAGCAGTGCTTTCCAATGGATTGTGTCTGCGTTTGTTGCGTACACACTTATTTAACACTTACGAACGAGTTTCATTAGATTAAGTTACTTTAAATAGATAATTAGAAAATTAATCGGTTAAATTGAAAGTGTGTATCTGTTATATTTTATTGAAAGAAATCTAGCCGGATAACTTTTAAGGATAAATAATAACTGATAACACTGCGTAATTGAGTGATACGAAATATTAAATAGATGTTTATTTGTCTGACACGTAATCGGTCAGAATCACGATGATAACTGGTTCGATATAAATACGAAGAAAATCAAAAACCGAGTGGAAATAAAAGTAAGTAATATTTCAAAGTAGTTCTGATAATAATATATTAACTTAACATAGAATTAATATGATTTCTCATTCTCTGTTTCAGAATTCAACAACTGTTTGGACTGGTTATAAAAAACCAAAAGTACAAATAAATAAAAGATTTTTCCAACAAGGAAGTTTTCAGGATGACCAAGATTTTCCTTTGTCAAAAAGGTAAGTTTATAAAATATGTAGAATGTCGAGTCAGTATATTCTAATAAGGATTAGTCTTCTTTAGTAGAGTAGATTTTCTATCAACACAGTGGTGTCTTCTATATGATCTGGTAGTTATACTTGTAGATTACTTTTAAGTTGTAGATAGATGTTCTCGATCTCTATTCTCTTTTAGGCTATGTCTCGTAACTGGGTATGAAGAATGAAAAAACAGTGCAGGGACATCAACTTATTATCATTCAGCCGTTGTGGCTCTGGACCAGAGAATTCAAAATCAAGCGGGAAATTAACACAAGCCAGAAGCAAAAAGCCGGAAGCAAAATTAAGCCAAAAGCAGCCGGTAACAAAAATCAGCCGAAAAGCAAAATCAGCCAAAAAATAAAACCCTAAAAAATAAATAAGGTAAGTCTATAATATTTATTTACCCACAAAGTTAAAAATATAAGTAAAGAAGTTAATAAAGAATGCACTAACCCTATCAATTGACGTTGAGCAATTTCAATGAGAGGCTTTAACTATTCCACTTT
>JABUQX010090598.1:0-15000 GCA_015478945.1 Trachelipus rathkii | reverse complement strand
CTGAGGAAAGTGTATATTTAAGACATAGAGATATAGTTGAACGAGGGGCGGTGTCAGCACGTAAGCACATTTCCCTCAAAAAATTTCGGTTTTTTTCCAACCCTGTGTGTAAACATTAACTAAACGGGATAAATAACAGTAAAATTAACGCATGTTAGCATTGGAGGACGAGTTAGGAAATTTTGGAGAAAAAAAGTTTATCTGTTATCGAAATCGAATCTAATTACATTTAAATCTGATAAGGAAAAATATTATTTATAAACTCGTGAATTAAGGTAACGGTTAACGGATGTAGGGGGAAAATTTTAACTCGTTAACGTTAATTCCACAATAGCAAGGGGCCTTATTTTATTATATTTATTAAAAATATTTTTACAAGAGTCTTCATAAGATGTTGAATTTCGTAAGCTTTCGGTTCGTAATTGATTCTGGACCTCCATTCAAACGATCTTATTTGATGGACTAAATTCAAATTAATCAAAGTTTTGTAAAACACACACCAACACAACCGAGACAACCTAATCTCGTGAAAACACACAGTCTCAGACCAACCTATCAAGAAAAAACACGTAAGCTCATATCCACCAAAAACATCTCACGTAACAACATTGAAAATTACACTTATCATATATTATATGAAACCAATGGTCTGTGTTGGTAGCAATAGTTGTTTAGTGTGGAACCCAATTGAACGTGATATTCTATCACCCTCTTTTCGCTCAAAGGCATAGAAATAATAAGGAAGGTTTGTATGACAACTAGCCTGATTACGAGGAGTGACAAATAAAAACAAACTCTCCCCACCCTACCAAACACCCACACAACAAATTCTTTCCAAAAAAAATATAAAAGCAAATTATTTTTCTTTATATTTAATACTTAGTATCAAACCAAATAAGATATAAATAAACGTAAAAGAGACACTAAAACATAAACAAAAAACAATTTTATACATCTTAAATAATCATCCTCAGTAACTAATACACCACAACAACATCAAAAAAACCCATCAAAGCTCACCTGAGCCACGAAAGGGCTCACCAGCGAAAAAATTAACCCAAGGAAAACACGACAAAAAGACGCTTAAACGAAATAAACGCAACATTTCATAAACACAAGTATGTCCAATTTTACCCACAATAATACACAAGATATCTTCTAAATTAAAATTATAAAGAACAACACACAAAAAAGAAGATCAATAATCTGATTTTCCATTATTTCATAACATCGTTCTGCCGCATTATAATACATTTTAATTAATTTTTTTAATTTAAACAAAAATAATTATAAGATACAATTTTTCACTTACAAAAACAAAATACCATTTGCGCGGGAGAGGACTTCTATGTTTCTTTCGATGCTCTCCGCAAACAACGTTACGAGTGGCCTTTAGGCGGTTAACAGCAGGCAATTTTTTGAGTTTATTTTTAGCAGGCGGAGAGGGTATCTTGGGGGTATTTTTCTTAATTTCCCTTCCCCAATTTTATTTAGTCCTCGAACTCATCGAGGCTTTTTTTTTTTTCTTTGTTGTTGTTGTTATTGTTTCTTAGGCTCGCTGGTTCTTGAATTTCACATTTTTAGAGAAAGCGTTTTCTTACTTGCTTTTGGCGGGTCTCAATTCAATGGTGGGGAGTTTTCGTTTCTCTACCCATCCCCCATATAATAGCAGGTCGAAGCTTTCTTGTATTTGAATTGTTGACGATCTTCTTTTTTTTTTTTTTTCCTAAGGCCACGGTATCTAATCCCGTTTTTGCAAATGTTTTTCTTTTTTTTTTTTTTTTTTTTTTTTTTTTTTGAAAACGGCATTCTTGCGACTTTGGCAGCTTTTTATTTTGTTTAGCTGGTCTTCACGCTCACTACCGGTTTTATTATTATCAATATTGACTCTCAAGACTTTGTTTTAATAACTTCACTTGGGTAGTCATTATTATTATTATTATTATTATTATTATTATTATCCTTTGACCCTTTTTATCAGACAGGTTGGTATTTTTAAGTCACGATACTGGGGCCATCGACATGTACCGAAGCGAGATGATGAGTCATGAATCAATTAAAACCTAGAATAGATACTCATACTCGGGTACAGAATAATTAATATGATGGAAGTGTATAGAAAAATAGTTGATGTTTATTTTTCTTTATTAACATTCTTTTTATATTGTTGTTCTTCAAATGGCTTAAATATAAGATAATTTATTTATTTTAGATGAAGGATTTTGTCATTGACAATTTGACCACATTTTCGTGAGTAATCAAATCCGAAATATTATATTTATATTTATTAGAATGACTTGCACAAGGGCGAAAGCTATACGTTTCGATGTATTGGGCTAGATTTTGATCGCCATTCTCTCTAATTTTATATCTTTTATTTCCAACTTGTGATCGAATACTACGTTTCAAATCTGACACTACAAAGGACTTAATATATTAAGAACATTATTATAAGTTTAACACACCTTTAATTTATTACAAAAATAAGATTTTAGCGTGCTGGGACAAACCCCAAGCCGCCTCGCGCACTGATGTCGTTGGCCGAATAACTTGCTCCGTATTCCTCCATACCAGATTTTTGCCGTGGAGAAAGACCTTTACTCTTATTGGTTTGACTTAAGAATTTAAATAATACAACAAACTAAAAACCGTTATGTGTGATGTTTAAGATGAAGTAATTACACAACCTATATAATAACATACGATTGGAGCTTTGTCTCCTAAGAGTTCTAGCTTTACAAATATACTAAAGATTATAAAAGCATTATTTATATAGAAACTATTACGTGTTAATATATATATACTATATATTAAATATATATATATATTTAAATATATATATATAATTTATATTATATATATAATATATACATATTATATATATTATATATATATATATATATATATATACTATAATATATATAATATCATTCTAAACACCGTGTCCCGCATGGAATGCAGGGGTGTCAATCGCAAGATGTATTTTTACTACTCTACGACCGTTCACGGGAAGGGACAAAACGGCAAGCCAGAAGAACGGTTCCCAGCTTCAAGCAGCCATGCGAAGATAAATCTTCATATTGATCAAACTGCGTTGACCTCCACTATTAGACAGAAATTATTATAGCAGCTTTATTTAAAGTATAAATTATATTTTTATTATTTATGATCAAAAAAATTGTCACGATTTTTTTGCGCTCTCAAAAATAATTTAGGATACGCTTTATTGTATTTATCATGAAAATTTTCCAAAAGAACTGAATAAAAAATTTTGTTGCTCCTCTTTGAGTTCGTTAATTTAAATTAATTTCAATTTTTTATTAATCTAATTTTAATTAAATTTTTTATCGAATAAAATTTTAAATATTTTAAGTAAGGATTTTAAAAATTCTTGTTAAGTGATTCCATACAACAATCTGGCTCAAAAAAAATGCACCACATTTTTCTTACCTGACAATTGACAAAAACAAAAACACCTTCTAGAACCTCTCTTTTAAAGTCTGTTCGAAGTTTTCATCCGTCCTTTCTTTACTTTTATCCTAATTTCTCTTTTCTTCTTTTTCCGTTTCCCTGCTGTTTTTAACACGCCCAACCTCCACGGACAGACAGCAATAATATATATATATAATATATATATAATATATATTATATAGTTAATAGTGATATATATATCAGTATATTATTTTATATATATAATTATATTTATATATATATATATATATATATATATCATATCATATATTATATATATATATATATAATATCATAATAGTCACTATATATATATATACAACTATTAGTCATATATGGTATATAAGAATACTGAATATATATAATAATTATATAATATATATAATATTATATAATATATATATATATAATATAAATATATATATATATATATAAATTATATATTATATATATATATATATTATATATATATATAGAAGGAGAGAGAAGAGAGAAGAGAGATGGAGAAGAGAGAGAGAGGAGACTCGCGGGCACGTACGATCGTCCTATCGATATCGACCCAAGCGACTCTACGCAAAAATTTTTTATGAATACAATCTTAATATTTGCCGCTAAGACTAATATTCGTAAGGAGTTTGGTTTTTGATGTAAAGTATTTACTTTTCAACGTTGTTAATCATATCATAAAATGACAGCTTAATTTCATGCTTACATGTTAATGTTAAAATGTCAAGATGTAAATTAAAGTTGTCACGTGTTAAATTGTATGGATACCTAAAAAGAAAGGATTCAACTTTCTTAAATTAAAAAGTTTCACCAGATCTTTGAACCGGAATAACGTAAACACGTCCCAAGGAAGACAAGGTCCCTCCTATGAAGTGTTTAACTACCAGATTGCTTATAACGGTTTTTATAGATTACAGAGCGAACAAACGAGCGACCTGGAAAAAGCTTGCGTGAGAGAGATTTGCTACTCACAAGAGAATAAGTTATAACAACAACTTGGGGCAACCAATAATATTTGAATTTTATTATTCGAGTAGTAAATATTGCCAAAATTTCTCAATCAAAAATTAATGATATATATATCATATATATATATATAATAATATATATTATTATATTATATATATATATATATATATATATATATAATATATATATATATATATATAATATATATATATGGTTGTATATATATAATATATATATATATATATTCAAAACGTTTAAATGAATATATTAAAACTGTTTCATACCTTTTATAAAACATATTTTTAACCTATATTACCTGAAACATTCTTACATTAATCATATTGTCCAATAAGTTCTTAAAGTTCGTATATTTCAATATGACGTCAAACCTAAAAATATTACGTTTTCAAATATAGAAAGTTTATTTCACTATAATGTTATTGAACCTGTGTGAAAGGGGAGTGGCTTTCGTATCCTCTGATTGGGTAAAAATCTAATGACTAAATTAAAAATGGCGATTACATTGAACTGTATGTATATATATATGTCCATCAACATATGCTTTTGACTGTACCAACTACTATTCCAACGAGTCTGAACATCTTGCGTTACAGAAAGTTGAGGAACATTTAGTCTCATAACTCATAAAAGAATACTATCCGCTCATCCGCAAAAATTCATGCGAATGTGAATGCAAATTCGGATGGGGTACGAGAAAACATTAATGCGGATAGCGGATATCTTGCTTCACACCTCTAGTCTTAGGTTTCTTACCGTATAGCATTTGGAGATTAGTTTCTCATTGGAAAAGTGGTAGATTTTTTTATTCAAAAAGGCAAGCCGACAAAAAAAAAATAGCTGAACCAAAAAATGTTTATCTGTAACCTTTGTAAGCATCTAAGACCTCGAGTCAGGAGTCGAAATTTTGATTTGGCTCTGGAATAGTCGCAGTTGAAGTCGGAGTTGGATAGTCAGAAAAATTTTGTTTAAGTGGAGCCGGAAGTCGGAGTGGAGTCGAAAATTTTTGTCTTATGTGGAGTCGAGTCGGAAGGCTCGAAACATCCACAAATTTTGAACTTTAAGCGAGTCGGAGTCGGAGTCCGGAGTCGGAGTCGGAGTCGAAAAATTTATTTTACGACTCGCAGCACTCTTGATATGTGTAGGTCTGAAATGTTACAGAAGGTTATCATTATTAGGTTTTTGTGTATATATTTGTGGAAGCTGTTTCGAATATGAGTGTTTTGTTTGGGAAGCATGTTGGAATTTTTGATCTTGGGGTGTCGGTTATATAATATATATATAATATATATATATATATCGTATATAATATATATATTTATAAATATATATTTGTATATATATTATAATATACTATATATATATATATATATAGATATATATCATATATACATATATATATACTATAATATATATATATATCATAGTTAGAATGATTATATAAGTTGCGTCTGATTCCTGCTAAGTAAGGTAGTAAGGGCAATATAGCGAGGGATTTTCTGTTTTGTCGTTAGTCTGTGGGAAAGGCTTCCTTTACATTGGGGCGGGAGGGTGCTTTATTAATTTTGAATTTATATTCTTTAAGGGAGGGATGGTGCCCAGAACGGAGACGTAACAGTATTAGACGGGTTTGACTGTTACGTCTCATACTGTTACGTCTCCGTTCTGGGCACGTAACAGTATTAGACGGGTTTGACTGTCCAAAGTTTGTTCTGTAGGAAAATTTCAGGTGGACCTGCTTGAAATATGAAGTTATTTGGGTCTGCTGAGAATCATTCATAAAATTAATCATAAGTCAAACCTAGGATGGTGGGTTGTTTATTGATAGGGAGTCTATTTTGTTGATATAAAAATTGTTGAGAGGATGTTAGATTCTTTTCTATCTGTAGTGAGTAAAGTAATAGTGGATTTTTGAGGTTATGCAGTCATTCTGTTTGTTGCTAGCCACTGCTCCTGTTAGATTATATATTGTTGCAGTTCTCCTCATACTATGTTTGTTAAACAATTTTGTGCTGTGATTGTTAAATCATCAGCATAACTATTAATTTTTATAGAAAGGGAATTGGGATAACGAAGATCGTGCATAAAAAGCTTAAGGACTGTGAGTGAAAGAATGACTCCCTAGGGGATGCCATTATGTAATTTGTGTGCGAGAGGGGTAATGTCTTTCAGTGACTCAGGCCGTGCCACCGGATAGGAGATTTGTTATTATTATTTTGTCTTTTAGGATTATATGTGTGTTTAAGACTTTATCTTTTAAATGGTGACGTAGAACTTTATCAAATGCTTTGTTGATATCCGCTACTAGGAGAGTACTTTTAGGGTAAGGTTCACTTTGTTTAAAATCCGTGAGGATGTGTTGGGTTAAATTGGTTAGGAGAGTGGTAGTAGTGGTAGTAGTGGTAGTAGTAGTAGTAGTGGTAGTATGGTGCTTATCGAAAGCCATTCTGTGAATATAGGAAATAAGGAGGGAAATTCTATTGAGGATAATATTTGTGCAAGTACTTTGGATTTAAAAAGGGAATGATATAAATTCTATAACGAGGCTGCACGGGTTCTGGGTGGTTAGCTTTGGTTTTAAATATTGGTATTATGGTGAATGCTTCATAAAAGGTGAAGAGTTTGGTTTATATAATATAATATATATATAATATTATATAATATATATAATAATAATATTATATATTTATATATAATATATATATATATAATATATATAATATATGTATGTATAGTATATTAATATATATAAATATTATATATAATATTATATTATATATATATATATATATAATATATATATATATATAATATGTATTTATATATAATATAAGATATATATATTATATATATATAAGTATATATATAACTAGTAAATACTAAGATGTATTCTTTGGATAACAATACAGAACGCTTACTGAATTATCTTTATAATTCTTCCTCTCTGCCTATCCCAATATCCCAAATTTAAAGATATAACCGGTATATATACAACACCTCCTACATTATGATATATAATACTATATCTAACTACAATTATATTATTATATATATATATATAATAAAAGTAAATATAGTCAACATTAAATATATATTAGTAAATATAATATATTTATATATAATAATATATATATTAATATTATATATATATAATATATTCTTATATATCAGTAACAGATGGCTTCTACATTTGCTTCCAAAAAAAAAAAAAAAAAAAAAGAGAAAAAAATACATATGATATAGTAATAAGTTTTCAATAACAGTGCGCAATGCCCTTCGTGACATATTTGTCTGAAAGCAAAAATGAAGTAAAGAATGGTGCGTAAATACAATAATAAAAAATAAATGATTTTGGCAAATAAAAAAGAATCAATTGCGTCTTTGTATTTGCGAACCGCTCAAAATACACAAAAATTTCTGAAATTTTCCGAATACTGCAAATAAAAATGAGATTTAAAATCTGACAAAGCGTGAAAGTACGAAGCATTCAATTAAAATTCGTTTCCAATTAAGTTTTTGTCGAAACCTTTAGACTTTATTCTCATCTATTTTTTTTCTTTTTTCTCTGGCAACAATATAAAATATATTGCATAGATTCTCACGAATTAAAAAATAAAATAATAAAAAATACATTTATTTTCATGCAACTATAAAATTCTATAATCAGTCTTAGTTGTAAATATGTAAAAATTGCTCTCATTTATTTCTGTATAAATATATCAATAAAACTATTTCGTAAGGGCACATAATTGGAGCGACAATGTGGGTTTCTCATATTTTGTTTCCTCACATGTATAATTAAATATTATTGAGCATTTTTATCTCCATATTTATTATTTTCTCTTATGGTTTTTTATTAACACCAACAAAAACGTACACTTCCGTATATATTATCATATAATATATACATATATATTAATATATATATAATTATTAAATATATATATATATATTATATATATTATAAATAATATAATATATATATATTATAATATTTAATATTAGTGAAATACTGAAATGCCGCAATCGCAATACTTATTTTTTAGACGCCATCAATATGAATCACGTTTGATTGTTCCGAAGGTCCATCGATGGAACTATAGCGAATGTGCAAATGTTCAATGGTGCAGATGTGTACCTTTTATATCATAATTATCTCATACTAAGAAAGTGAAGCGAGAGGAGAAAAGGGAGAATATTAAGAGAAAGAGAAACAAGATGTAAAAATTTGACTCCTGAGATTAAAGGAAAAGAAAAATATGGGCAAGATGAAGAATATATTTATGCCTATGTTGGAAAAGATGAGGTGAAGTTATTTAATTAAAATTGTACAAATGAGAATGACGAGGAAGGAAAAAATGGATTTAACACTTGCTTAATGTTGAATATTTTTTAATATATTAAAGTTCTACCTTTGCTAATGTCTTTCTTTGTTTATTTTATATTTGTTTTTCTTTTGTTTTGATTTAATATTTATTTGCTTTTGTTCATAAGAAATTTCGGATGCCTTCCTCTTTTCTCTTTCAATATATACTGTAATAATAATATATAGTATATATAATATATATATATATATATATAATATATATATATATAATATATATATAATATATTAATATATATATATATGTAATATATATAATAAATAGGGTATACGAAGATATAATATAATATTAGTAGTTATAGTATGTCAATTGTGGTAGGTGGCGAATGTGTTTTTGAGTGTCAATGTAAATTGTTATAACAATAAGGAGAGTGATATAACAGTGTAACAGTCACAAAGGGGTTTGGGAGAGTCAGTTGGTTTTAAATTAAATTTTTATTAAATAATCAGTTAGAAACATTTTATAGTTTCAGTGATCGCGCCGTTGGAGTTTTTAAAAGATAATTTCTAGGTTTTAGTTGTTAACTTTTCTTATCTCCGTTTTGGGTTGTGAGGTTTTTAGTATAAGAAGGAAAGGTTACTAGTTTGAAGTTATTTTTTTATTATACAAAATTTGATTTTTTAATTAATTTTATCAAGAAACTTTTAATTAAGGTTTAAGAGGGTTACAATGGGATGTGTGCTAGATTAGCTTTGTCTGCTATTGGCTTTTTTTTTTGTTTACGTGGCGTGTGCGTGTGCGTGTGCGTTGCGTGTTGGTGTGCGTGTGCGTGTGCGTGTGCGTGTCGTGTGCGTGTGCTGTGCGTGTTGCGTGTGCGGTGCGTGTCGTGTGCGTGTGTGTGTGTGGTGTGAGGAGATTTGCGTAAATGAGGATTATCTATGATTAAGAACAATCGCGGATTAAAAGGTCTAATCTGGCTTCCATGATACGCACATCTTAACTTAACCTAATCTCTGCTCTGGTCTGAGACTCAGATGGTAAAAATCATCCTATAATTCATTTACTGTTAGCTAACTGTAATTATTTCATGAATTTCGTCAAAGGGGGTGGAGTAGTGCCTAATGTAAAATGAAACACTTCTGTAACACGTCCTCATAGAATCACGAATCTCCATTTCGATGTTTCTGTGGCTTAAATTCTTTCTCCTTCTACTACAATAATCTGTGCTTCTGCTACTGTTCTAACAGAAAAGATTTTTACGCTTTTAAATATATTAAACTTTCACGAGGACTGTTATTTTCTCATCAAATCTGAGGTCTCTATTTAGGGATTTAAATTTACACAAATGAAAATTATACTCTAAAATTGTTAAGGAGGTGCTGAATTCATCAGCTTCTCAATAATCTGGAGCAACCTAATTAAAGAACCATCACACATTCCGGATCGTCCCACCAATTCTTGAAATAAATGACTATGTTTCACAGTCATGATCTTCTCTTTACAATACAGCATTTGCTCCTTATGGTAGATCTGACATAACTTATAGTCTTTATAATTTTAATACTTTCCTCTCCAACACTAATCCCTGCTTGTGCGTTTTTCTGGTACATTTGATCGAAACGATTTTGGGGCTTTGCGCGCTTCTATCGCTAACCATGAATTTGAATGAAATGCTTGCTGCTGGTACGCTTTAGGCTTATGCCGACAGGTGGAGTGTAATCGTTGATGGATGAGCAGGTTCATTCTTTCGACCTAAGTCTTCCCTTATACCATGAGTTTGATCGTATTTGTATCTCTGTCCATCAGGCTAGAGACGTGCGTATCAGGGTGGAAAAATGCTTCTCGTTCTCCTCAACTCGCTAATTCTCATTCAGCTAGAAATCGTTGCAGATACTCTTCGTCGACGAGCAAATCGGGCTTTCATCAACGAAAATGCGCTACCCGTCCTTGGTCTGTTCATGACAAAAAAATCTTTCGGAACTCTTGCAAACATTCGACACTTCTGCAAATTATAACCTTTCTTCTCTTTTCGATTTGATGGTTCTGTTGCATATTCTATAACTGGCAATTTTCCTAGGCCTCTATTTCCTCTAACTCAACGCTGGACGATTCTGGCCTTTCTCTTCTCTCCCTTCTCTTCTCTTTGTCCTATGCATTTGCCTGAGATTACTTTGATCGGGTGCTGCTCCTGAAATCTATGAACTTTAGGATAGTGAGTAGCCCGGAAGGCATTCCTCCCGATTTGAGGAGGTGCTTCGTGGTAATCCGCCTCTCGTTCAACTACATTCTTAATGCTCAATGACTGTAGCACTTTCCTGTGTTGACGCGCGCATATGTCCAAAACTATTCCCGAAAAAGGAGCGCTGATCCTTCTAACTATGTCCTATTAGCTCAAATTTGTATCTCTAAGATCTTTTGAAACGCTTCTAACTCCATTTCTAGCCATCTGGCATCTCATTCTTTTTCGATCGCACGTATGGCTTCTTCGGCGCCTCGGAGGTCTACTGTGATATATTTCTATTAACAGATTTATGGTTTTCTGCTTAGGAATGAAGGGGGAGATTTGCGTAGTGGTGCTGGGACATATCAAAGCATTGACGTTGTGCACGCGTCGACCGGCTTCCAAGATCCCTCTTGGATTCTTTCTCTTGCTACTTATGTCTGTTTCTTTTAAATCGCTCATATCGGCTGTTGTTGATTGGTCGACTTCTCTTTCTTTTTCTGTTGTCAATATTGTTCGGGTCTTTCTATCTTGTCCCTACTTTATTCTGCTTTCATTATGAATCTTCTCGTCTGCAAATTAGGACTCAATAGCAGATATGCCGGATAATAGCCTTCATTCTTCAACTCATTTAAATTCTGGTCGTTCTTTTACTTCTAGAATGAGCTTCTTTTATCTTCCGATTTATTTAGCTGATCTGGATAGAATTTCGTGTAGGGTCGTCCAAACTTGTGAATTTAATTCTTGTAAATCCCAACTTCTACCCAAATCCCTCTCTAAGACAAATTCTAATTTCTATCTCTTTCGACTGTTTCGTCGTCTCTCCTGTTGACAATATAACATCTGTGGCCCAACTAAACAAAAATGTTCCTTGAACCATATACAAGGGTTGCTAGTGGCTCAAAACTGGGATTCTGTTAGACTGAAGACTTTTTCCTGTCAAGTATCGCATATATAATAGTTAGAGAGTTGCATCTCATATCTATGGGGCTCAGGTTTTCACCCGGTTTTGATAGGCGATCAAAGCAGAAAAGGATTATAAACTGTTCAGTACTTTCTAGTTCACTTGAGCCTCTATTTTTGCGGTGCGATGTTGGTGGCCTTATCTTTTCTATAGGTAATCGTAGCGGCAAGTGCTGAGGGACTTTCCACACTTTAAGACTACCTGTAGCACAAGGGGTTGCTGGTCGCACATAGTTGTGTGTTGATGTTGAGCAACTCCAGACTAGTTCGATGCGGTGCTCCTTCTTGGCTGCATCTCTTTCTGTGAATTCTCTTCTATTTCTGTGATTCTATCCATTTAACTCCTCACTTTTAAAGCCGCGCTGTGGCTGCAGTAATTTGCGTTTAGTTGAATTTTGCTGAGTTACACCCGTCGTGAATAGGTTTGGCCCGTGAGAAGGTGGTGGCAGCTGTAAAAATAATTATATATATATATATATATATATATTATATATATATATATATATATAAATATTATAATATATATATATATAAATATAATATATATAATATATAATATATATATACTAAATATATATTATATAATTATTATATATGTGTAAATATATATATATATATATATATTATATATATATATATATATATTATAATATATATTATATAATATATTATATATATATATATATAATCTATATTATATATATATATCATATATATTATGTAGATGAAAATAAAGAATTACGATTTTGTTTGAATTTAAATTAAAAAAATTTCTTGCTTTACAATATTTTAATCGACCTGAACTTCAATACCTGAACCTTTTTCTATTCTATAAATCTCTTTCCTGAACAGAATTTTAATTCTCTTTCAATACTCCATCTATCTAACTAAATAAAGAATGAATGAGGGGAAAAAAAATTAAAAAATTTTTTAACATAGAAATTACTTTAAAATTGATTTTGCTTAAAACTGGAAGCATTTGTAACCTTTTATTTTGAACTACTAGGCATTTAAATAATGCAATAAGGTGTAGTCTCTAAGTGTGTCCTGACTTTGATTTATCATTTTCAGACTGTTCAGTTTCTCATAAGAATAGAGCTATGAGTTAGCAGTATCTGTGCTGTTTGGTGTTTGGTCTACGTGGATGTATGTTGTTTATGTGTAAGTGAATTTCAGTTTTTGTTAAATGGTTTTAAAACTTAATAAAGAGATCTTGACTTCGTGGGATGTTCCAGCAATTGGAGGCGAAGGAAAAATCGTAGAAGTAGATGAAATCGTCTTTGGAAAAAGGAATACAACATAGGTAAATCTGTGAAACCACAATGGGTATTACTTCTCATCCCACCATAAACTTTAAGTGTATATAGTATATATAGTATAGTTATATATATATATAATATATATATAATATATATTTATATAATATTATTATATAATTATATTTTATATTAAATAATATTATAATATATATAATAGACCATGTATAATATATATTTTATAATAATATAATTAATATTAGTATGTATATATAATATATATATAGAATATGATATATATATTATATATATAATAATAATAATATAAATATATTATATATATATATCTAGAATATATATATACTCTATATTATAATATAATAGATATATATATATATATAATATATATAATTATAATTAAATATAGTATATTTATAAATTATATATATATAGTAATATATATATATAGATATTATTTATAATATCTCATAAATAATATATATATATATTATATATAATATTATAATATATAATTATATATTAATATATAATATACATATATAATATATTATAATATTAATATATATTATATTTAATTATATATATGTTTATATTATATATATCCTATATATATATATTATATATAGTGTATGTATATATATAATACTATATAATTATATATATATATATAATATATATATATATATTATTATATATTAATATATATAATATAATATATATATATATATATAGATATTATATTTTAATTATAGTATATAATATATATATAATTATATTAAATTATATATATAAATATATAGTATATATATATCTATATATATATATAATATATATATATAAAATATATATAATAAATATAATATAATATAATATTAATATATAATACTTTATATATATATATATATATTATATATAATATTATATAATTATAATAATAATATAATATATATAAATATAGATATATATATATTTAGGTGGCTACGCCCACACTCGTATGATTATGTCAAGCCCGGGTTCGATTCCTATCTAGGATTTAGGTGCAATACCTAGAGAAATTTCCTTCTTAGAATAGGGCAATGCCCGTGAGGTGCAAATTTTATTTATAATAATATAAATATATATATTAATATATTTATATGTGAAAATATATATATATTATTTTAATATGGTACAATATATATATATATATATATATATATATATATTTCATATTATTTTAAAATATATATATATATATAATATAATATATATAGATTAATATATAATAATATATTAGTATATATATTATATATATATATAAATTTAAATTATTAACTATATATATTATATATATATATATATATAGCTATATAATATTTTTTTAATTAAATATAATATTTTATAATATAATATATATATAATATATTATATAGTATATATAATATTATATTAAAAAATAATAGATATATTATATAATGAATAATAAATATATAATTAATATATATAATATATATATAATATTATTTATATATTATATATATATAAATATATATATATATATATATTATATAAAATATACTTAAAAATACTAGAATTATTATATAAAAATATATAATATATATACTATATATCTATAATATATAATATATATATTAATATTATATATATATATATATAATAATTATATTATAATATATATTATAATTAAAATATAATATAGATATAGATATTAAGTAATATAGTATATATAGCACACCCTAACAGTATATAT
>JABUQX010090597.1:22500-60248 GCA_015478945.1 Trachelipus rathkii | reverse complement strand
AAGAGATACGCTTTTTCTAAATTGTTCACGATTACGAATTTTACCTTTAATAGTACAGATTTTGCTAATTTCAACATTTGAAATTATTTGTTAGAGATTTTAAAATTGGTTTTTTAAACGGGTATTTTCCATTTGAAAAAAAGAATGGTGTTATTGAAAGGGCAATTTTAAAAAGCAGAAAGAGAATTTATCTAATTGTTTTAGGTGTTTAATTGATTTTTTTTAAATGATTTTCAAAGTATGTTTATATGACAAATATTTCCTCGTTGTGATGTTTAATACATAATTAACTTAAAATTTGCTTAGATTTAATACAAATTTAGAATTTAAAGTAACGATTTCCCATAAATTCAACATTTAGGTCGATTTTAAATGATTTTAACGGTATTTCAGCTTTGAAAATAGATGAGTGTATTGGCTGAAAAGAGAGTAAGCGAATTATTAAGTTAGGTGTTAATTATTTAATAAAAGCTAATATGTTGTTTTATACCCAAGTATTAGTTGTAAGCTGTTTTAAAATTTTAACTTCTAATACGCGTTGTGCTTAAATTTTCAATAAATTTGAATCTTAAGTACGATATAAATTCACATTGAAATTCATTGGTATAATGAGTTTACGGGATTTTCAGAATTTGAAAAATTAATTGTTTTATGAAATGCATTTAAAAGCAAAGGAATTTATATAGTGTAGGTTAATGACTTTTAATGAAATTTAATATTTGTTTATGATTTCAAGATTAATAGTGTGAAACTTTTTATAAAAAATTAACATAAAATTTATCTTTCTTAAATTTTCAATTACAATGTAGATCTAAGGAAGTTGTTATTGGAAAATTATTTGAAATCATTGATAAATTCTTAATATTTCCCAAACCTGATGTTTTCATGCATTTAAAAATAAGCTGTTCATTCGAATCTTTTCAAAAGCAGAAAGTGATGAATTATGTTTTAAGTGTCTTAAATAGACTCTTTATGAAATTTAATATTGTTTTTATATGACAAATATTTCATTAGTGAAAATGTTTTATAAAAATTTTTAACTTCTAAAATAAACGCTTTTTCTTAAAATTTTCCCACATATCATATTAGAATCTAAAAGTACATTTTCCTAAATTTGTCAAGTATTTGAAATATTTGGTAATTATATAAAATTGGTTTACGTATTTTCAGCATTTGAAAAAATATTTTGCATGATGCAATTTCAAATAAGCAGAAAAGGCGATATTTATTATTGTGGTTTAGGTGTTTATTGCTGTTTAAATGAAATTTATTATTTGTTTTTATTATACGTATTTTTGTTGTGTGTGAAATCTTGTTTTAATAAAAATTAAACTTCTAATTAACTTTTTGCTTAAATTTTCAGTTACAAATTTAGAATCTTAAAATACGATTTTTCCTTAAATTTCACATTTGATTATGTGGTATTTTTAAAATTGAGTTTTTTACGGATTTTAAGCATTTGAAAAATTAAGTGTGTTTCATTGAAATACAATTAAGCAGAAAAGCGAATTTATAATTAGTTTTAGGTGTCTTAAATTGACGCTTTTTTTAATGAAATTTCAAATATTTGTTTCTATATACCAAATACTTCATTGTTGTGAAAACTGGTTTAAAAAAAAAAAATTTTACTCTAAAATTACGCTTTTGCTCAATCTTCACATTAACTTGAAATCTTAAGTATACGAGTGTCCTAATATTTACATTTGAATTATTTGCTAAGCTTACAAATGGAGTTTTTAGCGGGATTACAAGCATTTGAAAAATATAATGTGTTCATTGAAAGCAAATTAAAAAAGCTGAAAAGTGAATTTATTAAATAGATTTTATATGTCGGTAAATTGACGTGTTCTTTAATGAATATTTAATATTTTTTTTTATATACCAAATATTCATTAGTTTTGAAAAACCTGTTTTATTAAATAAAAATTTACCTTCTAAATTACGCTTTTTCTTACATTTTACATTACAAATTTAGAACTTTAAAAGTACGATTCCTATTCAACATCTGATATATTTGCTGAATCTTCAAATTGGAGTTTTAAACGGTATTTTAGCATTTGAAAAAATTAGATGTGTTGCATCTGAAAGTGCAATTTAAAAATACCATGATAAGAGAAGTTTTATTAATTGTTTTCAGGTGTACTTAAGATGACGTTTTTTAATGAATTTCAAATAGTTTTTTTTTTATATACGCAAAATATTTCATAAATAACAAGTTGAAAGACTGTTATTATATTAACAAATTTTAAACTTTCTAAATATGTACGCTTTTGGTTAAGTTTGTTCCACGTTACAGAATTTAGAACTCTAAATAGTACGATTTTCTCCGTATTTTTCAAACCATTTGAAATTATTCTGTAATTCTTAAATTGAGTTTGTTAACGGTATTTTCAGCATTTTGAAAAAAATGTGTTTATAATTAAAATAATGGATTTCAAAAAGCAGAAAAGTTTTATTTGTCTTAAGATGTATTAAGATTTACATTTTTTATATGAAAAGACAGTAATTAGTTTTATATACAAAATATTTCTATTAGTTCTGTGCAAACCTTTTTTATATAAAAAATTATAATTTCTACAATTACGCTCTTTCTTCTTAAATTTTCACATGTAAATTAAATAACTTTTAACAGAGTGATTTTTTCCCTAAATTTCGAACATTTGACATTATTTGGTTCATTTTTATTCAGTTTTAACGGTAGTTCAAGCAATCGAAAAAATTAATGTTTCTTGAAATGCTTTCAAAAAGCAGACAAAAGTGAATTGATTTAATAGTTGTGTAGGGTGTCTTAAATAGAGCGTTTTTTTAATGAAATTTCAATAGTTGGTTTTATTCAAATAATACCAAATATTTCTCATTAGTTGTGCAACCTGTTTTAATAAAAAAATTTTAAAACATTTAAAATTAGTTTTTTCTTTTACATTCACATTACAATTTAAGAACTTTAAAAGTACGATTTTTCTAAATTCAACATTTAAAATTATTTTTAAATCTAAATTGAGTTATTTAACGGTATTTCAGGCATTTGAGAAAAAATAAATGTGTTCATTGAACAGCATTTCAATAAGCAGAAAAGAGATTTTTTAATAGTTTGAGTTCTTAAATTTGCAGTTTTTTAATGAAATTATCAATATTTTTTATATAACCAATTTATTTTAGGTTGAAAAATAGTTAAAGAAAAATATTAAAACATTTCTTATTACCTTTTCTTTAAAATTTTCGACAATATATCTAGAATTTTAAAAGTACGGATTTTTCTAATTTCAACATATAATTTTTGGTAAATCTTAAAATTGAGTTTTTACGGTAATTTCAAATTTGAAAATAAATTGTGTTTCATTGAAAATGCATTCAAAAGGCAAGAAAAGGAATTATTGAATAGTGTTTTAGGGGGTCTTAAATTGCCTTTTTAATGAAATTTATATTTGTTTTTAATATACACATATAAATTAGTTGTGAAAACTGTTTAATAAAAAAATTAACTCAAAATTATCCTTTTAGTATCTTCTACATTAACAGATTTAAATCTTAAAAGTACGATTTTAAGATTCAAAAGTTTGAAATTATTTGTAAATCTTAATTGAGTTTTTACGGATTTTCCAGCATTTGAAAAAATCATGTTTCATTGAATGCAATTTCAAAAAGCAGACAGGCGAATTTATTATATAGGTTTTTAGGTTCGTCTTAAATTGACGTTAATGATATTTAATATTTGTTTTTATTTACAAATTTCATTAGTTGTGACATCATTGTTTTACGTAAAAATTTCCATTTAAAATCTACGCTTTTTTTATTTTCGACATTACAATTTAAATCTCAAAGTACGATTTTGTTCATAAATCTCAAATTTCGAAATTGAATTATGTAAATTAAAATTGAGTTATTAAATTGGTAATGTTTCAGCATTTGAAAAGAATAATGTGTTTTCGATTGAGATGCTGATGTAAAGAGAAAACGTGATTGATTAAATAGTTTTCAGGTGTCCTTAAATAGACTTTTTTAATGAAATTTCAAGTATTATTGGAAATTTAATCAGTATTATGCATTAGTTGGTGCAAAACCTGTTAATAAAAAATTTTAACTTCTAAATTCACGCTTTTTCTTAAATTTCACATTACAAAATTAAAACTCTTTAAAGTAAGGATTTTCCTAAATTGTCAACAGTTAAATTATTTGGTAATCTGAAATTGAGTTTTTGAACGGTATGTTTTCAGTCATTTCGAAAAAATTATGTGTTGCATGGAAATGCAATTTCAAAAAGCAGAAAAGAGGAATTACTGTTTTAATGAAATTTCAATATATGTGTTTTTAGTCTACTCGAAATATAACTTAACTTGATTTAGTCTTGTTTTTAAATGGAAAAAACAAATTTTTATACTATCTTTAAGCTTGCAAAACAAATCATACGTTATATAATAAGCAACAGTAACTTAGAAAGCTCACTATAAGTCAAGTTATAATTCCATAATTATCACAAACCATTTGAAATTATTTTGGAAATCTAAATAGCATAACTTTTTAAAATCGGTATATCTCAGGCATTTGAAATAATATGTTTCTACAAATTGAAATGCAATTTCAAAAAGCAGAACAAGCGCTAATTTATTAATAGGTTTTCGGTGGTCTTAAATTTGACGTTTTTAATTTGAAATCTACTTTGGTTTTGTAAGTATCCTAATTTTTCATAGTGGAAACTTGTTTTTGTAATAAATTATAAACATTCGTAAAGATTACGCTTGTTTCTTAAAATTTTCACATCAAAATCTAAGAATCTTACAAGTATCCGATTTTCCACTATCCTGCTTAAATGCTCCTCAACATTGGAAATGATTTCATGCTTGAAAATCTCTCACACCATTGAAGCGTTTAAAGCGGTATGTATCGGCGCATCTTGAAAAGGAATGTTCACGTGTTTCATTGAAATGCTTGATTTCAAAGAAAGCACAAAAAGTGAATTGATTAAACTAGTTTAATCGATTGGGTGAAAATAGAGTTTTTTCTTTCAAAGATAAGGTAATAATGGTGTTTTTTATTAGCATTCCTAAATATTTCATTGGAGTGTAAGCACCTCATCTCTCTAGTGATATATACAATTATTTAACTATTACGTGACCCACATGAAAAATCTACCATAGTGACACCATTCACTAGATTTTCGCTTTCTATGACTATCTTTCTCCTATTATCTTCAACATCTGAAATGCTAAATCTGTGACATTCTCATAAATTTACGAGTTTTTAACCGTATTTGTCAGACTTTAAACCACCTAGTATGTGTTCTAATGAAATGGCAGATGTTCAAAAAGCCAAGCGCGCGCCTTGGTCCGGAACAACGCGCCTTTCTCTTTCGGGGGTTGTTGTAGGTTTGTTCTTCTTGACAGTTTTGAATGAATGGTCAGCGTGTTTTATAATAACGCATATTCTTATGTAGATAATCTGCTGTTCTTCAGGAACACTTTTTGTCACCTCCCTCTTATCTCCTTACGCTTTTTATATCCTTTTTTGCTTTTCTACAGACTATTCAGTATAGACAATCTGATAAAGTAGCGATGGTCTCGAAACTTAACTATATCGAAATTATTTCCTTGTACTTCTGAACAAGAGAGTTTTGTTGAACGTATTTTCACTATTGAAAACTCTCTAATGTGTTGGGTCGATTGAAAATGCAGATTTCAGAAATAGCAGACATATGAGAATTGGACTTTTTTAGTGAAGTTTGATCATTGTCTGGTCTTCTATTATAGGAAACTTCGATATGTCATCTAAGTTGGTGAAATACTCTTGTCTAATCTTTAAGAAACGCAACATTTTGATTACTTGCATAGAAAATTCACGCCGTGTTTGCTTAACATTTTCAAATACCTCTACCCTTTCTACGCACCTAAACAAAGCGATCTATATTGTCCTTAGAGCTATTGCACCATTTGAACTCACCTCTGTAAACTTCTTAAAATTGCGTCTTTTTTCCGGCTTTCAGCGTTGAAAAATATCGTTCACAATGCATCACTTTTCCTCTCAAGGGTCTGCACCCCGATTTCTACATATAGTTTAAGGTTGATTGCAAGTGCCTTTAATGAAATGATTGCAGTATTCGGTGTTTTCATATCCTATTAATATTCCTCATTATGTTGTGAAAACTTAGCGTTGTTTTACGCTCACCTCAGAGATTTCTACACATTTTATTAATTACGCTTTAATCTTTACATTGTATACATTAAGACCGTTGAAGCAGAAGTAGACGTTTTTTCCTAACTTTTAACAGGTTGAAATTATTTGTTAAATTTTAAACTTGCTTCCTTTTACAACGTACTTTAAGTATCAGGTCATTGTGCAAAACAATAATGTTGTTTCATTGCAGATGCTTGATCTTCACAAGCAGAAAGAGGTGTAATTGGAATGTAAATAGTTTTTAGGGTCTTAACATTAGAACGTTTTTCTTTTCTTATAAGCTCAATAATTTCTTTTTATACTAGTATAACATATTTCATTAGTTGTGAAAATCATTTACTGTTTTAATATTAAGTAAATACTTTTAACCAATTTCAATAACATTTAGGCTTAGTTTCTTAACCTTTATCATTTGAAACTTCACTCTAATATTTTTCCTAAATTGATATTTAAGATACTTTGGTAAATCGTAAATTTGAGTTTTTAACGGTATTCTTAGCTTTGAAAATTAAATGTGTTTCATTGAAATGCAAATTTTAAAAAGCTCAGAAAGAGAATTTTTATTAATTGATTTAGGCTGCTTAATTGACGTTTTATTAATGAAAATTTATATATATTGTTTTTTTATATAAATATTTTCATTTAGTTGTGATTGTGATTAATAACGATAAGGTAATAGTTTTAACATCTAAATTACGCTTGTTGTTAAATGTTTTGTCGACATCTACAAATAAGTTAGAACTGCTAAAAGTCTGATTTTTCCTATACATTTCAATTTTACATTATTGGATTATTTTGATTTAATATCTTAGAATCTGAATTTTAACGGGGTTATACGTCAAATTGGTGGAAAAAAGATGCTGTTTTCAGTTGCAAATGCATTTCAATACAGGGAGCAGAAAGAGAGTTGTATTATTGTTTACGGTCGTCTTAAAGTCCGACTTTTTTTCTTCTAGATCTAATATACTGTAAAATCGCTTCAGAAAATTTGTAACACTTAAATTTACTTTCTTAGATTGTGAAAGCCCTTGTTTTAAATAACCAGAAATTTATGAGACTTCTAAAATTAGCTTTTGCTTAATTTCAGAATTCCCCCAATTAAGAAATAGTCACTTTAAAAAATACTTTTCTAATTTCAGAAATTTATCTCACTAAATTTACTTACACCTGATATGGATACTCAGCATGTTATTATTAAAATATATTTGTGTTTCATTGAAGTCACTTTTTCAAAAAAGAGAAATGAGCGTACTTATTTAATTGGGTTTTAGTTGATTCTTAAAATTGACTTTTTTTAATGAAATTTCAATATGTTTATTTCCCTTTATATATCCCAAATATTTAATTAGTTGTGAAACTCTGTTTATTTAATAACAATTTTAACTTCTAGAAAATTACGCTTTAGTGCTTAACATTTAGTCCATTAACGCTTAAATGATAGAACTCTTGAGAAGTAACATTTTTCTCCTAAATGTCACATTTGAATTTATTTGGTAATTTCTTAAAATGGAGTTTTTAAAGGTATCTTCAGCATTTGAAAAATAATGGGTTTCATTGAAATGCAATTTCGAAAAGCAGAAAAGCGAATTTTATTAATAGTTCTTTAGGTGTCTTAAATTGACTTTTTTAAGTTGAAATTTCAATATTTGTTTTTAATAGTAACCAAATATTCATTGAGTTAGTGAAACACCTGGTTATATGAAATAAGTTTAACTTCTATAATTATTTACGCTTTTGTGCTTTAAATTTTCAGACATGACAGACATTCTGAACTCTTAAACATCAGTACTCGATTTCCTAATTATTTCAGCATTTAAATTTATCCTTGGTAAATCTTTCTGAAATTGAGATCCTTTTATTACGGAGATTGTCTCCGCCATTTTGAAAATTAATGTGTTTTCATTGAAATGCAATTTTTCGAAATAAGGCATGGAAAAGCGAATTGTATTGATTGTTTTAAGGTGTCTTAAATTTGACGTCTTTTGATTGAACGATTTCTCAAATCAATTTGTTTGTTATAGTACCAATTGTTCATTAGTTGTGACACCTATTTCCCTAATAAAAACTTCGATAATCTTTCTAACTACGCTTTTTTGCCCTTTCTTAAAATTTTACATTCTCGCAATTGTAGAACTATTCTTGATAAATGATCTCTTTTTCCTACATTCCATTTTGAATTTATGTTGGTAAATCTTAGAAATTGAAGTTTCGTTAAACGTAGTCCATTCAGATTTAAAAAAATAAATGTTTATTGAGATGAAGGCATTTAAAAAAGACAATGACTGGTGAATTTATATAAATAGTTTTGTGTCTTAAAGTTGGAACGTGTTTTGATGAACATTTCAATATCTTGTTTTTCTTTATATAATCTCCGCAAACCTTATCATTAGTTGTAAAACGTTTTAATTAAAATAAAAACTATTTAAGTTCTGAAAATTTACGCTTTTTCCTAAAGTTTCACATTACAAATATTAGAACTCCAAAAGTAGCGATTTTTCCATAAAGTTTCCCCCATATTGAAATATTTGGTAATCTCTTAAAATTGAGTTTTTAAACCGTTTTATAGCTATTTGGAAAAAACTAACTGTGTGTGCATTGAAGATGCATTTTCAAAGCAGAAAGCGAATTCATTAATAGTTTTTAGGTGTCTTAAATTGACGTTTTTTTATGACAATTTCAATATTAACTTTTATTACTACCAATATTCATAGTGTAAAAACTGTTTTTATATAATCTATAAACTTCTAAAATTACGCTTTCTTCTTATATTTTTCCACCATTTCATAATTTTAGAAGCTAACTTAAAAATGACGATTTATTGTCCTAAGTTTCAACGATTTGACGAATTTATTTGGGTAAATTCTTACAAACATTCGAGTTATTTAACGGTAATTTAACGGCATTTGAAGAAAATACAATTATGTTTCATTTAAACTGCGATCTTTCAAAAAGCCGATAAGAGAAGCTAATAATTGCTTTAGGTTGATGAATATAATTGACGTTGTATAAATAAAGATACCATATTTGGCTGCATAAATTCAAATATTTCATTTTTTTTGTGTCTCAGTGTGTTTTATAATAAAATTATCTTTGTTTAAACTTCTAAAACTCTAACGGTCGCCCGCGGTTTTTCTCTAATTTGTCACATTACGGAACATTAGAAACTCTCTAAAAAGTACGGGATTTTTTCCTAAATTTCAACATTTGAAATTGATTTGGATAATGATCTTAAAAATGTTGAGATTCTTCTAACGTGTATTGTTCAGCATTTTTGAAAAGGATTTATGATCGTGTTTCATTGAAAGGCAATTTCTAAAAGAGGGGCAGAAAACGGTGATTTATTTCAATAGTTTAAGTGTCTTCGAAATTGACTGTTTTGATTAATGAACATTTCAAAATGATTGTTTTTATAATTACACAATATTTTGGTATATGACGAAAACCTGTTTAATAAAAATTTTAACTTCTAAAAAATTAGCCTTTGCTAAATTTTTCAGGTATCAAATTTAAGAACTGCTAAAAGAAGAATCTTTCCTAACTTCTAAACATTTGATAATTATGTTGAGTATTCTTCATAAATTGAGTTTTTTACCGGGATTTCAGCAATTGTGGAAAAATTAATGTGTTTTTCATTGAAAGTGTATTTCAAAAAGCAAAAATGAATTTCTTAATAGTTTTAGGTGTAAATTGACGACGTTCTTTTTTAATGATTTCAATATTGTGTTTATATTATATCCGGAATATTTTTTTACACAAGCTTACAAAAATGAAAAGTTTTAACACCATCTAATATTACCTGCTCTTATTCTTAAATTTTCACATTACAAATGTTGAACTCGTTTGATACGTATTTTCCTAAAATTTTTTCAGAGTTTGAAATTATTTTGTAAATCTAATAATTGATTTTAACGGTATTTTCTAGCATTTGTAAAATAGAATTTGTGTTTGACAAACACTTACTTTAAAAAGTTGGTACAAGAGAATTTTTAATGTTTTGAGGATGGGTCAATAAATTGACTTTCTTTTAATGATATTATTTGCAAGCATTCTGAAATTATTTTGAAAATATTTCAATGTTAGTTCTGTTGAAAAGACCTGTTATTAATAACAAATTTTAACTTCTAAAGAATTAAGCTTCTTGCTTGAAATTTTTCTAAACATTACAATTTACGAACTGCTTGAAAGTACGAGTTTTCCAAAATCTTCAACATTTGAAAACTTATTTTGGTAATCTTAATCAAAATATGAGTCTTATAACACGTATTCTTTTATCACGCATCTTGAAAAACTACTGAATGTCTTCTTTTTACAAAGACCAATGTAAACAGCAGAAAAAGCGAATTTATAATAGTTTTAGGTGGTATAATAAAGACTTTTTAAATGAAATATTTCAATTATTTTAATTTTATATACCAAATATTCATTAGTTGTGAAAACCTGTTTACATAAAAAAGTTTTAATCTTCTAAAATTTACGCATTGTGCTAAATTTTCCACCACATTACACAGATTAGTAAACTCGTCTAAAAGTGTAATCGATTTATTAATGTAATTTATTTTCACAATTGAAATTATTTGGTAAATCTCTAAAATTGAGTTTGTTTACGGGATTTTTCAGGCCATGTTGAGAAAAATAATGTTTCATTGAAATGCCATGTCAAAACGCAGAAAAGATGAATTATACAAATAATAGTTCTTTTATATTTAATGGACGTTATTTTTAAATGAAATTCTAATTATTTGTCATTTTTATTATACTCACAAGTTATTCATTAAGTGTGTGAAAAATTGTTATTTTAAATAGACAATGGAGTAGCATCTGAATTAATTACGGTGACCATTTTTCTTAACAATTCTACATGTTTTACAATTCTGAGTGACCTGGTCTTAAAGAAGTCGTAGTTTTTCCGATAATTTCAATCCAATTTGGAAATTATCTTTGTTAATCTGTAAAATTTGAGTTTGTGTAACGGTAGAGTCTTCAGCATTTGAATAAAGAAGTGGTGGTTTTATAATGTGATAAAGAAGTAGATAGGGATTTTTTAAATGTGTTTTAGGTGTTTTAATTGGACAGTTTTTTTCAATGAAATTTCAATATTTGTTTTTATAATAACCAAATATTCTCCCTTAGGTTATGTACAAACCCTGTTTTATAAAACTAATGATAATAATAATTATAAAATTACGCTTTTTCCTTAAATTTTCACTTATTACAGAATTTAAGAACTCTTAAAAGCACGATTTTTCCTAAATTTAACATTTAGAAATTACTTTGGGATAAAAAAATTTGAATTGTAGTTTTTTTACGGTATTTTTCAGCATTCTGAAAAATAAATATTGTTTCATTTAAAATGCAATTTCAAAAATGCAGAAAAAAAATTTCATTAATGTTTTTAAGGCTGTTGCAATTGACGTTTCTTAATGATATTTCAATATTTGTTTTTTAATTAGTTGATAAACTTTCGTGTGGTTAGTATCAACTTGTTAATAATATATTTAACTTCTACAGGATACTTACGGCATTTCTGAATTATTTGTGTAATCTCTAAAGACTTGAGGTTCTAACGGGATTTAGCCAATTTGTTAAAAAAGAATGTGTTTAGATGAAATGAAATTGTCAAAATGACAAAATGAAAATTTTAATTATTTGATGATTTAAAGTCTTACCTTGACGTTTTTTAATGAATGTTCAAATGATTTGTTGATGTGATGCACCTACATATTTCATTAGTAGTGAAAACTGTTTTAATAAAAAAATTTAAATTCAAAATGTACGCTTTTTTTGAAATTTTTAATCATTACAAATTTCGAATCTCTTAAAAGTACATTTTTCCTAAATTCAACATTTGAAAATAATTTGAATAATCCTAAAATTGAGTTTTTTAACGGTTTTTTCCGGCATTTGAAAAAGTAATGTGTTTCATGAAATGCTAATTTCAAAAGCAGAAAAGTGAAATTGTTAATAGTTTTAGTGTTAATTTAGTTATTCGTTTTTATGAAATGTCAATATTTGTTCTTTATATATATATTTCATTAGTTTGTGAAAACGCTGTTTAATAAAAAATTTATAATTCTAAAATTACGCTTTTTCTTAAAATTTCAGCAATTAACAAAATTTTAGAGACTCTTAAAGTATACGTAATTTTTTCCACTAAATTTCAACATTTTGGAAATTATTTGGTAAATCTTAAAATTAGATTTTTAACGGGTATTTCAGCATTTAAGAAAATAATGGGTGTTTCATTGAAATGCAATTTCAAAAAGCAGAAAAGTGAATTTATTAATAGTTTTAGGTGTCTTAAATTGACGTTTTTTAATGAAATTTCAATATTTGTTTTTATATACCAATAATTTCATTAGTTGTTACACACTAATAAAAAATTTAACCTTTAAAAATTCCTTTTCTTAATTTTCACTGATTACAAATTTAAGAATCTTAAAAGTAGATTTTCTAAATTTCAACATTTGAAATTTATTTGTTAAATCGTTAAAATTGAGTTTTTATAACGGTATTTTCCGCATTTGAAAAATAATGTGTTTCATTGAAATGCAATTTCAAAAGCAGAAAAGAGAAGTTATTAATTGTTTTAGGTGTCTTTAAATTGACGTTTAATGAAAATTTCAACTATTTGTTTTCTATATATAAAAGATTTCATTAAATGAATAAACTTTTTAATTAAAATGTACCTCCAAAACTTATCGCTTATAGTGTAATTTGCTCATTAAAATTTAGGACTCTTAAAGTAACAGATCTTTCTAAAATTTCAACATTTGAAATTTTTTGGGATAAATCTTAAATTGAGTTTTTCACGGTATTTTCAGGTTTGATAACATATTTACCAGGTCTGAAATTTAAGAAATTAAAATGCTATTCCGAATATATAAGACATAACAAACAAACATGTTACCTCGAAGTTCTGAGATATAAGATAAAATCATGTTCCCTTTGTTTTTAATATCAAATATTATAATTAGTTTGTGAAAACTTGTTTAGTAAAAATTTTAACATCTAAAATTACGCTTTTTCTTAAATTTTTGACATTCAAATTTAGAACTCTTAAAAGTACGATTTTTCCTAAATTTCAACATGTGAAATTATTTGTTAAATTAAAATTGAGTTTTTACGGAATTTTCAGCATTGAAAAAAGAAGGTTTTCATTGAAATGCATTTCAACAAAGCAGAAAAGAGAATTTACTTAAATTGTTTAGGTGTCTTAAATTGACTTTCTTAATGTAATTTTCAATATGTTTTTATATACCCAAATATTTCATTTAGTTGTGAAGAACTGTTTTAATAACAAATTTTTAACTTCTACAAAATTACGCTTTTGCTTTAAAATTTACAATTACAAATTTTAGAAGCTCTTTTATATAGTATTCGATTTTTCTCTCGAAATTTTAACATTTTGAAATTAGTGTGGTAATGGTACTTAAAATTGATGTTTATCTATACGGATGGTTTTCAGCACACTTTGAAGAAACTTTATTATGTGTTTCATTGACCCAATGCAATGACATTCTAAAAAGAGAACAGAGCGACCCTTTTATTAATAGTTATTTGAGGAATAATTCTATACTTTTTTTTAAAGTTGATATTATTGTCACATTATGGTTATTATCTCACCCCAAACTATTTCTTGTGTGAATACTGTTTTACTATACAAATTCCTTAAACACATCTTAAACTCATTACGCTTTTGCTTATTTCCAACATTATCATAATTTAGAAGTTCTTAATATTGTCCGATTTTGATAATTTCACCTTTGTGCATAATATTATTTGGTATTATTTAAATTGAGTTTTTTCGGGATTTTCAAGCAACTTTGAAATAAATAATGGTGTGTTTCGGATGAAAATTACAGTTACAGATGTATTGGTGAATTATATTAATGTTTTGATAGGTGTCTTAAATTGACAGTTTTTTAATGAAATTTTTCAATATTGTTTTATAATACAAATTTTCATTAGTTTTGAAAACCTTGTTTTAAATAAAAATTTAAACTTACTAAAATTACGACTTTTCGTTACATTTCTGTCAACTTATTAACCACTGGTAAAAATTTAAGAAAAGAGCTCTTAGAATAGTACGATTTTTCCGCTAGAATTCTTACTTCTTGAATTAATTTGTTGAATCATAAAATTGATTTTTAACGGGGTATCTTTTCGCATTTGAAATAAAATCCTTTGTTTGTTGCTTGCGGGGCTTTGTGAAAGTATCCCTTCACAAATTAAAAACAAATCGAGTAATAAGATATTAATTGTTTTTAGTGTCTTAAAATTGAAGAACAAGTTTTTTTTTTAATGAAAATTATCAAATATTCTTTGTTTTTATATACAAATATTATCATTAGTTGTTGATTAAAACGCTGTTTTTTAATAATCATAACTTTTATAACTTTCTAAAAAAAGTTAAGAGCTATGGTTGCTTAAGATTACGTTACCACATATTTGAAGGAACTTCTCTATAAAAGTATCGATTTTTGCCTAAAGTTCAACATATCTGAAGTTATTTGGTAATGTGGTCTAAATTATGATTTTTTAAAACGGGTATTTTCAGGGCATTGAAAAATACATGTGTTTCAATGTGAAATTGCTATTTAAAATAGCCGATACGAAGTGAATTTAAATATTAATTTTTGAGGGTCTCTAATATTTGACGGGTAAACTGATATAGCCTTATGCAAATAATAGCTTTTTTTTTTATTTTTTTTAATAATAAATTTAAGAATCAGTTGAAGTAATTATGGATAGATAGATGGATAGATTAATAGATATATTAATTAAATTTAATCTTAAAAATATTTGAAAAATATAAATCTTAGATCATTGAAATGACCATTCAATATATTACTACAACGAGATATTAGTAAACTTATAAGTACTAATTATATTATTCTAAATTTCTAACATTATTGAAATTAGATGGTTAATATTAAAATTAGAGTTTTTTATAAGGTATTTTTCTATCATCATTTATGAAAAACAAGGTTATTTTAATACTATATTATATTATTTTATATTATAAAACAGAATTAATATAATCTCAATACTACAAATCATTCTTTTTGACATATTTTATGAAATTAAAATTATTTAAATTTTTGGGGTTTCAATCGCTGAATGACCCGCCATGGGGCGCCGTGGACCTGCGCGGATCTCCCCCATCCGCTCGGCCGGGCTGAGCGCGGGTAGGGGGGTCGTCCCGAGCGTCCGGGGTCGCTCGCAAAGGCACTAACTGGCCTTTCCGCACTATTCGTATAGCTCAAATCGATTTATTATATATACCTAGCATCTCAGTGAATAAGTTGAAACTGAGCAAACTTGATTTTATATGAAATAATATTAAATTAAAAATTAAGAACCATTTTTTATATTTTCATACATTACATCAATAAGAACCAGTTCGTTTAATGAGTACACGCATTGCTTCCCTAATTCACAATCAACTTTAAAATTACTAGATGTCTAAATTTTTTTGTCTTAAATTCTTGTGATGTTTGTGATTCTAACATGCGTGAATTATTCATTCCAGGTCTGTGGATTTTCAGGGTAAACATGATACCAAACACGTTAATGTGTACAATAATTGATAATTGCAATTTTCAAAAATTGAGGGGACGAAATGAAGAAATTCTGAAATTCCTATTGGTTGTTTAGGAATATGTGATTGACTTACAGGTAATCTTATATCAAATTTTGTTTTAGTATATAAACAAATTTTTCATATTTTCTGTAAACTTTTCATAAATATAGCTAGAGTCATAATTTCTCCCTTAATTTTACAACCTAGACAATTGTAGTCCATGGCGGATTTTCTCCTTTTTTTGTTCTCGTTTCTTATTTTTTATATCTTCTCTCTGACATTTCATTCCCGCTACTATCGTTAGACAGTTGTTGCCAATTTTTCTTAAAAGTACACACATAGCTGGAAATATTGGTAATCTCGTATTAAAATTGGAAAGTTTTATTTTTTTTTTTTTTTAACGGTACCTACACATCATATCCCGCGTTCGATAAGATATGTGTTTTCAATTGACCAGGCTTGCTATTCCAAAAAGCAGCAACGTGAATTTAATCCATAGTTTAGTTTAACTTTCTTTATTTCTTTTTAAGGATTTCTGGATTCATTTTTTTTATATCATATTCTTACATGAAAGGGAATTTTGCTTTTAGTAAAAATTAACATCTAAAATTCAACGGGGCGCTTTTTTTTTTCCTTTAAATTTTCCCCAATACAAATTAGAACCTAAAGTGACGATTTTTTTTCTTTCGTTAAATCATTTTCGCAATTTTATGCATAGCATTTTTAATATTTTATTATTAATCTAAAATTAAATTTTATTTTAAATTTTTTTACGCAACTTTCTTTGATAGTTATCAATGTTCCTAGATTTTTCTGAAAAACAATTTGGAGAAGATTTTTCTTCTTCTATTGAAGCTAAGGGTGTCTTTAAAATAGAACGTGTATTCTCACTGATTTTTTTGTTTTGTTCAAGTAATTTAGCTTCTGAATCTACTTTCTTCTGAGATAAATTTGGTTCCTGTCTTGTATTCGAAGTTTCAGAACAGGAATTTACATCTATCTCTTCATTTTCCAATATTTTCTTGGCAATATTTCCTTTAACTGGTGTCCTTTTTTTAATAGTTGACTGGCTATTCTTAGCTTCAATTTGTTCGGAATCTGTTTCACTTAAATTATTTTCAATATTTCTGCTGTTAGATAAATCTTTTGGATCCCCTGAAACACAGACATTCAAAAATCCCTCCTGAATACTGTCTGCATGTTTCTGTGTCAAGATCATAGAGCAATCTTGGGCTTCTTCGTTAGTTTTAGTTGTTGTATCCTTATTATTATTTATATATAATGGAAAAGCATATAACACTTTATCATCCTCTGGGCTAAAATTGGATTGTATGTATATACTTAAATCTTCCTTCAAGATGCAATATTTTGAAAACTTTGGATCTGGAACTAGATCGGGAATGGTTTGAATAAAATTATTATAAGATTCTTTATTCATTACTGAATTGCTTTTTTTTGAAACTTTTTGCTTGTGATTTTTTGATTTGGTACAATCTGTTGTAGATACATTGTGCATATTCTTGCGTTTCTTGCCTCTTTTAATGTTATTTCCTGTATTATTAAAATCATCTACGGCCTCAATATTAAACATATCAGAACATCCTAATTGGGCTTTAATCGTATTTACTTCCACACGACTGATGGTTTTAGACTTAGGTGGACGCCCACGTTTTCGTTTGCCAGTTTTGTCACCCATTTCTGATTCTGAAATACATCCTAAATTTTTCTTTGGTACATTTCCTTTTCCTTTTGTACAATTTTTATTATATAAAATAATATCATATGAATTTACAAACTTCTTGCAAAGAATAAACGTTTTTTTGTTCATAAATATGATTGAAGACTGCATTATTTATTCTCAAGATGTCATTTATTCTCTTGATACTTATAATCTTTAGCAAATTTTTTTTTTTATCTCGCGTAATGAAAAACTGCATGGCTATAAATATATATCATTAGTTACTATTTTTTTTTATATAATTTTTATATAATTGCTACATTTAAAAGTTCAATTTTATTATGTTAATAGTTTTTTTTTTATATTTTTATTTATAATTATATTTTTTTCTAACTTTATTTGATATATATTTTTATTTTATCTGCTAGATATTTTTTATATGGTAATTTATTTGCCTACATTAATCTTTGCTTTGTTTTTTATATATTATAAATTTTATTTTTCATATAAACTTTTATTTTTTAGGTAAGTTTTAACCGTTATTTTACATTTTATACTTTGTGTTTATTTTATTTTTTTATTTTAATTTTTTTATTTTTAATATTTTTTTATGTGAAGTTTAATTTTCTAATCTTTATAGTTTACATTTTTTCTTGACTTTGTATTAATTTTTTTTTATATTCAAATTATTATTTACAGGTCATATTTTCTTTTCATTTTATTAAAGCTTTTTGAAACTCAGTCACTAACAACATTATTTATATCTCATTAATTTTTATGATTATAACGTAAAAATTTTACAGTTTTGTGTGTGTTAGTTGTGTAGTATGTTGTAGTGTGTATGTGTAGTTGATGTAGGTGTGTGTGTGTGTGTGTGTGTGGTGTGTGTGTGTGTGTGTGTGTAGCGTAGTGTGTATGTCATTTATTTTTAATTGATATGTTAGAGATATGCTTGAAAATAAAGTGAGAGTTAAAGGTTACGTTTTGTATGTAATGTTAAGTTACTTACTAGTTGTTAAGTGAGGATACTTTGTTTAATGATTGACTGCTTCTTCTAATGTTTATAAAGGTGTGGTCAATGGATTTTGTTCGCTTGTTATGATAATTTAATTTTGAACTTATATGATTGCAGATATGATGCTAAGTAATATCTTTTAATTTAAATTGATGTAATAAACTTATATGGAAAAATATATAAAGATATGTATATTTATATATTCTAGTATTAATGATATAATATTATAATATATACATATATCGTTGTTATATATATATTATTGAGTTTAATATGTTTAATCAATTTATAATGTTATATATAAAAATTTATATTATATAGTGATTAATGTTAGAATAAGTGATGTGATATAGGTTTTAATGATCTATATGTATGCATTATGTTTAGTAATACTTCACTGTTGTTAAGTGTGGAAATTTGTTATAGCTGTTAACAAGTTTATATAATAATGCTTAACATGTGTTAGGTTTGTCTTTGTATTTTATTATCGCTACTTAACATAACTGTAAAACTCACTACACTGATAACAATAAAAATAATATAAACTTTATTATTAATAGATGATATTAAAACGTTTTAGTTAGCGGAAAAATTTACGCTTAGATTATACTCACTAGTGTGAGTGATATAAAGAATCTGTTATTATTAGTTATGATTATATATTATTATCTATACAAATATGATACTACTCACTCACTACGAGTATATGTTAGCTTGAATCAATAGTATCAATAGATCTAATAGATCATAAAGATATTGGTGCTACATGGAGGTGAAATATTGGATAGTTGGTTTGTGATTTATTGTATTGATTATACTGTGTGTGACTTTAATGTGGTGTATGTAAAATATATAACGTAGGTTTTTTTATGTTATAAAATATTTAGATCACTTAAATCAATATTTATAATATAAGATCATAATAGATCACAGATGGTTACAGGGAAGTTAGTGAGAGGTTGGATATAATGGATAATTAGATTCTTATAAGGTTGATAATTTTTTACTATGTGTACTTTAGGGTAATTGATTAATATAATAATACGATATTATAAATATATATATATCTGATAAAGGTTATAAAAAAACAAAAATAATAAAAAGAAAAAAATTATTATGTAATAAAAAAAATAATTTTATTTTTTATATTTTTATTATTTTTTAATTTTATTAAATTATATTTTTATAATTAATATTATATTATTTTTATTATATTTTGTATATTGATATGTTCTGTAATAACTCACTAAATTATTTTTCTATAATCTACCAGACACATAATAATCACTCATATAATAAAGACATACTACAATCACATGTTGTATTATAATATATACGATATGTTTATTAAACTCATTTAGTAGAGTATATATACATCACTAGAGCATATTGAGAGCTATCTCACTATCACATAATTACCGGTGCAACTACATATCTAATTATATGTAATCTCATTTACTCTGAGAGAGAACTTATACGAATCCTATATCATCATCTCTTCATTCACCTTCTCAATTCCTCTTTACCATCCTCTTCCCTTCTCATTTTTACTCATTTACTTCTTACTCACTTCTATCTTCCTGTTTTTTTGAGCTCAATTTACCATATGCATTTCATTCTTACTTATTTTTTTCTATATATACTCTATTAGTAGGGATACTATACCTACATTACACCGGAAGATAGGTATTCACTCATTAGGCGCTCGAAAGCTGTCTCTACATACGTCTCGTACTATATATTTCACTGACTCGACTCCGACTCCGTACTCCTCCAATCTATATACTCACTAGTACTCTACTCAGTATAGATTTCAAGCTTCTAAGATTTCTATATTTATAAATTTTTATTTATATTTATGTTTGTGGCGGCAAGCGTTATCCCTAATATATATGATACTAGATGGGTAGACGTACTCATAAATACCATATAACGTATATATTATAACGTATCATATATAACGTATCATATATAACGTATCATATATAATGATATACTTTATATACATTTACTATACAAAAATTTATATTACATTCTCACGAGGATACGTATTATATAAGCCTTAATACTATGGTTATGTCATGATGATAACTGAATTTTGACTCTTGGTAAGTATAGAGGCGCACGCAGAGAGCATAACGCTTCGCTCTTCTGAAAGCGAGTGAACGCTATTATCCTCATAGTTCGCGTTATTCTCTTGAGAGAATAATAGGAGTTCCATTGCACACGTCATCTGCAAGTGGCCTCCAATGTTTAATGTCTATATATACACTTTTAGCTGCCAATGATCTTGAAATATTTACCACTTTTCTTAAGCTCTCTCGGGCGCCAGAGTGATTTATAATCTCACATATCACATTTATTCCTTCCTAAGCGAAAAAAGGGGGCTCAGACTATTCGAAATACTACGTATTGGAAACTTGTGACAGCTAAGGACACATACACTCTTTTTCAAATATATCAGTCCGTGAGGAGGGAGAAAGAAATCCCACAGAGTGATAACGTCTGCGTGTTATCGTAAGGAAGGAATATGATTAAAATCGATCGTCTTTGTGCGTGTGTGTATGCTCGTGATCTCTACCGACATTATAATGCTCTCTTCTATTTAGGTAATAGATTATGGAGTTGGTTCACAATAGGGACAGATGCCTAGTACGATGGATCACGCCTGAGAAAAGGAACGGACCTTTGTAAAATTTTCTATCGATTTAGGTGAGGTAATAATTTCAGTGAATACTCAGATATATACGGAGTTCATACATAGAAATACTGGTTAGTTAGGAGAGATTGTGCAGTACAGATATGCAAGAGAATGATCTAGGTCGCATGGTCTGTATGTAGTCAATATGAGAAGAATACACATCTTAGGCAAACCAAAAAAAGCCCCCTTGTGGGGGGCTCGCCCCGGTTTTGGGGTGTATATGTGCTCTTAGACACCTGTAAATTCAACTGAGACAGAGTAGACAAGGAAAGGCGGTCCGTGACACCGAGGACCGTTATGAATATTTTCGCTGAGTAACACTCAAAAATCGCCTGGTGTGCACTTGAGAATGGAATTGGAAGAAGTAGGGGATAGTGTGAGCAGTGTATCAAGATCGTCAATATAGTGCAGTGTATGTAATGTGTGAGACAAATTAGCTATAGTGTGATGGAAATTTTGTTACTCGCAAGTCACGAAGGCTACTTGACACACTTTATTGGTATAACACAATTCTAGAGTTCTGAGAGTACAAGTGTATTGTTGTGGCCGCTCGCTGATAAAAAAATATCTTCTGCACGGCGTGAAAATAGATTTTGAAGGTATATTAGTGAAGTGATCTTTCTGGAGACTCAATCTCTGATATATTCGTGTTCTCTCTAGACTGGCGAGTGGAGTCTAGGGAGCACATTGGGTCGAAAGACTAAGAATATCGTCGCAATAGATTGCATCACGGAAGATTGGTGGTGTAGATGTATATGGATGCCATTGAGTATGGAAGCGCTATATTTGAATTACAAGAGTTGTAGAGACATATGTGAGAGTATAGAAGGAGAAATAATCAATGAGAGAGTGATCAGGCAAAAAGATGAAAAGATAGAGTTCTCTAGTGGTGCGAAGATGCACGCTATGGTGATAAGTAGTGACAGTTGTACCTATATAAAGAGCAAGAAGTAATTGCGCATAACGTATGGAAATGGGGCTTAATCATAAGCAGTTGGTTGTTATAGGGGTAGATGGAGTAGAGTAATCAGAAAGTAGAAATGTCACTGAGATTGTATCTACGATTTTTGGTGGTCGGTGTCAAGGTATTGATACTCCGAGCTTCGCACTTATCGCTGAAGCGATTGCTGTTATACAATACCTTTAGTTATGAGAAGGGAGATTGTCTCTATGCGCACATCATCAGATCGTTTTATGTTTGTTTTGTGTTACTCGCCTTATCAGTTAATTAAGTTACAGTGGCGGCTTGAACGGAAGAGGAAAGAAATCGCAGGTATCTAATAACACTAGAGAGTTAGATAGTGAAGGTAATGTGGTGGGGGAGAAATCACAAAAACCCAAAACTATAAGGGATGTTTAATTTTCATAAGAAAAAGTTCATAAAATACACAATAACGAAATTGATAAAACTATCATGAATATGCGAAACAAGATGAAACAAAGAAATCTTAGATGCAACAAAGGGAGTCAGTTTCGCAAGTAGATCGCATAGTTAGTAGAGTAGTGGAGTGTGATTGTGTACGTAGGAAGTAACTGCATTGAGAGATGCTATATAGGTAGACGTTATATGTGTCGCGAGAGGAAGAGGTTCATCTCAGTTCAGAGAGATATACAGATATAGTATAAAAAAACAAAAAGTAGTATGTGAGATGTAACGTGTATAAATCAAGTAAATTTTGTAGTGGAGGGTGATACTCTCTTGAGAATGGGTGTGAACCATGCGAAAATCGTGTCGTATCTATTGGGAGAACTAATGTGAGCATGATTAAAAAATACGTTCGAGTGGAGTGTAAGAAGCACAGCTAGAAAGTGCGGGTTAAAACTCTAACAGTGTGTGGGAGACGGATGTCACGGCGGTATATAATTCGCGAATGCGCTGACTAAGTCTCGTCTTGTACGAAGAAGTGCTGATAATCCGCTCTCACTTGCTAAGAGAATTACTAGTGAGGTGCTAACTCTCCAATGTTGTCTACGCTATAATTTTTAATGATCAGTGAATTCAGGGATTCATAATATACCTCGATAGTGGAAAGAGTGGGCACTCGAAGTACGTGTTTGGAAGACTGCATCTGTCCTGGTATAAACTCTAACGCTTATCTAAGTGACTACTCTACTTTATAACACAAGTATGGTGTGTAGTATAAAGAGAGCATGTTGGAAGATTGTGACGGGAATTTACAGATTTTGGAGATAATGATGATCAAGAGATTTCTGAAGCCTGTCTCATAATTAGATCTTCCTAAATACACACTGTAAGTCAGCTCCTATAGTGCTTGAATGTATATGCGAAAGCTATCTAGTTAGAGAAAACTATGCTTTAATTCCATTCAGAATGATTTGAGATCTTTCTTATCTTACCTATATGATCTTCTACCAAATTGAGATTATGGAAAGTCTTGTGCGGCGAGCTTGACATATGCCAATACTTTTAATACCATAAGTTTGGTTCCATAGCTCCTAGTTTGGTTCTCGCGATGGTTTCTTACCCTATGTTCTTCGCGTCAGGAGGTGATTAGTTTTTATCTGATTAAGCATGATTATATTTTTCCTGGGATATGTCGAAGCAGATATCTTTTGATGTGATGCTACTGTTAAGAGTTTGCTCGTAGCACAGAATGATAGGCGTTTCTTCGAGTTCTCATCTATTCTTATTCTACGTACGTGGTATCTTATATATACGACTCGTAGATGATTCCACTCTGAGTAGCACTCACTTTATATATATAGTATATTATTCTAAAGTTTTGTAGGTTTGTCTGTGGGTCACGTCTGGTCTGAGATGTTCTCCTCTCTCTATCTCGCTCCAATATGCCAGATCGTCGGCATAACAGGTCGCATATATAAGTTCTACATGTCTCTCTCCTCTGCTCTCTCTCTCTCTCTCTCTGTCCTCTCTGTCTCTCTGTCTCTCTGTCTTCTCTGTCTCCTCTCTCTCTCTCATCTCTGTTCTCTCTCTCTCTCTCTCTCTCTCTCTTCTTCTTCTGTCTCTCTCTCTCTCTCCTCTCTCCCCTCTCTTCTCTCTCTCTCTCTGTATCTCTCTCGTGTCTATCTCTCGTGCAGTACTCGTCTTCTCTTTCTCTCTATTCCGTCTCTTTCTCTCTCTCTCTCTCTCTCGTCTTCTCCTTCCCAGACCTCTTCTCTCTCTCTCTCTCTTCCCTCTCTTCTCTCTCTCCTATCTCTCTCTCTCTCTCTCTCTCATCTCTCATCTCTCATCTCATCTCTCTCCTTCATCTCTCTCTCTCTCTCTCTTCTGCTCGTCTGTCCTTCTCTCTCTTTTTGGGCACTACATCTAGTATGGCTGTTTCTGTTTCATCTTTGAAGATTAGTAATTTATATTGGAACTAATTTTATAACTTATTTTTCGTTTATAAACGTTTTATTGCATAATAAGCAACACTTTCGCCGCCAGCGGCAAAAATGGCAAGATTGTTTATAACAGTCCTTCATCGTCGCATGCTAAAGAATATTAGTGCTTTCTCTGATCCATTTTGGCTTGCTATTATCTCGAAAATGTTTGAATTTTTTAATTATTTTAATATTTCAAATTATTATTATTATCTTTATTATTTTATTTTATTATTATTAATATTATTTTAATCATTATTATTATTTTTATTATTATATAATTATTATTATTATTATTATTATTATTATTATTATTATTATTATTATTATTATTATTATTATTATTATTATTATTATTTATTATTTTTATTAATTATTATTTTTATTATTATTAATATTTTTTTATCATTATTAATATTATTATTATTATTATTTTATTATTTATTATTATTATTATTATTTTATTATTATTATTATTAGATTTATTATTATTATTATTATTAATTATTATTATCTATTATTATTAATATTATTATTATTATTATTATTATTATTATTTATTATTATTATTATTATTATTATTATTATTATTATTCCAATTACTATGTACACTTTCCTGTTAAAGGAGCTCTTCACTTTCTAAAATTCATTTTAAAAACTCGAGTATCTTCATATCTTCCTCAAACACAACCTTAACTTGCCTAAATTCTTACGGCGCTCTATAATA
Source organism: Trachelipus rathkii (assembly GCA_015478945.1). Classification (NCBI taxonomy): domain Eukaryota; kingdom Metazoa; phylum Arthropoda; class Malacostraca; order Isopoda; family Trachelipodidae; genus Trachelipus; species Trachelipus rathkii. The sequence continues at coordinate 35,031 of JABUQX010090597.1, read as the reverse complement.
ATAATAATAATAAGAATAATAATTAATAATAACTAACTTCAATAATATAATATTATAATAATAATAATAATAATAAGTAATTATATATATAATAATAATAATAATAATAATAATAATAATAATATAATAATAATAATAATAATATATTAATAATAATAATAATAATAATAATATAATAATAATAATATAATAATAATAATGATATAATATTTAATAATAATAATAATACTAATAATAATAATATATAATACATATAATATATGAAATAAAAAAAATAAAAATAAGAAGAATAATAATAATAATAAAAATAATAATAATAATAATAATAATAATAATAATAATAATAATAATAATAATAATAATAATAATAATAATAATAATAATAATAATAATAATAATAATAATAATAATAATAATAATAATAATAATAATTATAATAATAATAATTAATATTTTTATTATTATTATTATTATTATTATTATTATTATTATTATTATTATTATTATATTATTATTTTATTATTATTAATATTATTATTATTATTATTATTATTATTCTCAGTTCCATTTTCGTTTACCTCACTTTTTTGCCATAGACTCTGTATCTGTGTTCCCCTGTTGGACCCTACCTAGTTGCTGTATTGGGATTTTATACCCCACTTTAAATATTTCTTGACCATATTAATTTTAAAATAGTAGATAATTTTTTTTATGTCTTTTGTTGTTACTTCCCGGTTTTTTTTACGTTTTTTTTTTTTAATTTCTTGCTCTTTTATTTAGGTTTCTTAATTCTTGTAGAGCGCCGAAGTTCCTCCGTAGCCTGAAGAGGAGCGGCAGGCCTCTGTTGATCCTCAGAATCAAGTACATCACTTGTAGACTCAGTTGTGGAATCGAGAGAAGAGGTCGTAGTATCACGAGAAGGAAGCACACTTTTCTGTGGGATACCAGAATGTGGAGAATCAAGAGTGATGTTTTCATCAATGCTAGGAGTAGATCCCATAAAAGGGGCGAGATCTCCAATAGAAGGTATCCTCCCGACCATTTGGAAATTTAACGTACGCATATTGTGGATTAGCCTCTATGAGTTGTACCTCGTCTACTAAAGGTTCATCCTTACTCCTGATGTATTTTTTAAGGAATACCTTGCCAGGGTGAAGTAACCATGATGGTAAACTTGAACCACTAGAAGTTCTCCTGGTGAAGGAAAATAAACGCTCATGAGGTGTAGTGATTGTCGCCGTGCAAAGGAGAGATCGTATAAAATGAAGAGCATCCAGCAAGACTGCCTCCCAGCATTTCACAGGAAGATTCCTTGTTTGAAGGGCTAATGTAATAGTTTTCCAAATTACGCCCACGTATCTCTCACACTGCCCATTCCCAGTTGAATAATAAGAGGTGGTTCAACTAATAGATACTCCATGAATCGTCAAGAAAACCATTAATTGAGAAGACATGAAAGAAGATCCTCGATCGGTATGTATATATCCCGGCAATTCGAATATTGAGAAGAGATTTGTTAAGCAAAGTGTCACTGTTTCGGCAGAAGTGTCCTTACATGGATAAGCAAACGGGAAACGTGAAAACTCATCAACTATGACAAGTAAATATCTGTTGGTTGAAGAAGATGGAAGAGATCCCTTAAAATCAAGACTTATACGGTCAAATGGTTTCAAAGCATGTACTAAAGATTCACTGTCCTTTCTGTAGAACTGGCTTAACCTTGCTGCAATTCCGTTAAGACAACAAAATTTTCCTAAAATCCTCAACGGGATATGGAAGATTTCTGCAACAAACAAAATGAAACATCCTCGTTACGCCAGGATGACACAAAAGCACTATGTAATTAATCAAGAGTGAAACGTGAAATAGTAATCATACAGCAGCCCATTCTCGATAGCGCATCTACAGCAGTGTTAAACTTTCCGGGTCTATACTCTACCTCAAAAAAATAAGGCATTAACTCTGCTCTCCATCTCAATATTTTTTCATTCTTAATTTTCCCCCTGTGATGAAAATCAAACATGAAAGAGACAGATCGTTGATCAGTTATAAGAGTGAAATGCCTCCCAATTAAGAAATGATCCCACTTCCTAATGGATTCCACTAATGCATATGCCTCCTTTTCAACAGAACTGTGATTTTTTTTCTGCCCTACTGAGAGATCTCGAAAAGAAAGCCACAGGGCGACCATCCTGATTTAAAATTGCACCAGTTGCAGAGTCTGAGGCGTCGGTTTCTACGGTAAAAGGTATCCTATCGTCAATCCTCATTTTAACAGCTTTGATTATAGCATTTTATATATTTTTTATTGCCGCCTTGGAGGTGTCGCTAAGAGGGAATGCAACGTCGATAAGAGGTCTAATTCTTGTAGAATAATTGGGAACCCAGCGAGAATAATAAGCAAATAAACCTACCATACGGAGTAAGTTCTTTGTAGAATGTGAAAAAGGCATTTCTTTCAATGGTTGAAGTCGGGTTGGGACAGGCCGTAGCTCATTATTCTTTATCTCATAACCAAGTAATCGGATTAATATTTTTGAGAACATACCTTTATTCTTATTAAGAGTAAGGTTATAAATTTTAGCAATTTCAAAGAATCTTCTCAAATTGTTGTCATGTTCCTTCTGAGTAGAACCACATATTGTAACGTCATCAAGGTAAGCAAAAGTTCCTTCCTTGTAGGTTATTAGTTCGAATCATCTCATCAATTATTCTTTGAAAACAGGCAACTCCGTTAGTCAAGCCAAAACTCAATCTTTTGAATTGATAAAGACCTCCATCAGCTTCAAAAGCAGTATAAATTTTATCATCCTCATGAAGTGGTACTAAATGATAAGCACTTTTTAAATCTATTGTACTTAACACGGTATAATGTGCTATAGAATTAACTAGTTCTTCAATATTAGGAAGAGGATAAGCATCTAAATAGGTAAATCTGTTTATAGTCTGAGAGTAATCTACAACTAATCGTCGCTTATTCTTTTGGTGAACAACCACAACTTGAGCTCTCCAAGGAGAAGAACTGGGTTCGATGACGTCTTCAGCAAGAAGACGATTAACTTCCGATTGGATAAATTCAGTGTCGGTATTTCTGAATCTACGAAATTTAGAAGTAATTGGATTTCAGTTATCAGATAAATGTGAAAATACTCTGGGAGGTGTAATTTTTAGAGCAGCTAGAAAGCATATATCGAGTGCTGGCTTCGGTCCTCCATATACTATTTTCAAGCTTGAATATTCCTTAAGGAAATGAACCCTTAATATAATATCAGAACAAGAATTTTCTAGAACTATGAACCGTATTCCATGGTAAATATGATCCTTTATATGTATATTGGTTCCATATACCTTTGTTATTCTAGAAGAGATATTTGACGAAGTCCTTACGATATATAACTTGAATAAAGTTTTAAGTGGTAATTTGAGACGCAGTACTAATTCAGAAGATATAAAATTTTCAGAACTTCCAGTGTCGATTAACGCCTGAATACCAGATCCCTCTTTTGAAATGCTTATTATTGACTTAGCAAGTGACTGAGGTACACATGCCAAGAAAGCAGCAGATGTAACAGGCGCAGATGGAGTTTTACTCAACCTTTCAGCAAACTTACAAACCTTGGCATAATGTCCCGTCTTCTTGCAAATGTGACATATAGCATTGTTAGCAAAGCATTTTGAACGAGGGTGCATAGAGCCTCCACAATGATAGCAATTTCTTGCCTTCGAAAGGGCGCACGTCTCCTTAGTTATATTATCACCGGAATTAACACTAGAATTATCGGAAGTTTTACACATGTTTTCCGATTTAGTATCAGCAACCGAGATGAGATCATTATGCAGATTATAGGATTCCGAGTCCTTCACAGCTAAGGAGACGTGCGCCCTTTCGAAGGCAAGAAATTGCTATCATTGTGGAGGCTCTATGCACCCTCGTTCAAAATGCTTTGCTAACAATGCTATATGTCACATTTGCAAGAAGACGGGACATTATGCCAAGGTTTGTAAGTTTGCTGAAAGGTTGAGTAAAACTCCATCTGCGCCTGTTACATCTGCTGCTTTCTTGGCATGTGTACCTCAGTCACTTGCTAAGTCAATAATAAGCATTTCAAAAGAGGGATCTGGTATTCAGGCGTTAATCGACACTGGAAGTTCTGAAAATTTTATATCTTCTGAATTAGTACTGCGTCTCAAATTACCACTAAAACCTTATTCAGGATATATATCTATGGTCTCGTCAAATATCTCTTCTAGAATAACAAAGGTATATGGAACCAAATTTACATATAAAGATCATGATTTACCATGGAATTACGGTTCATAGTTCTAGAAAATTCTTGTTCTGATATTATATTAAGGGTTCATTTCCTTAAGGAATATTCAAGCTTGAAAATAGTATATGGAGGACCGAAGCCAGCACTCGATATATGCTTTCTAGCTGCTCTAAAAATTACACCTCCCAGAGTATTTTCACATTTATCTGATAACTGAAATCCAATTACTTCTAAATTTCGTAGATTCAGAAATACCGACACTGAATTTATCCAATCGGAAGTTAATCGTCTTCTTGCTGAAGACGTCATCGAACCCAGTTCTTCTCCTTGGAGAGCTCAAGTTGTGGTTGTTCCCAAAAGAATAAGCGACGATTAGTTGTAGATTACTCTCAGACTATAAACAGATTTACCTATTTAGATGCTTATCCTCTTCCTAATATTGAAGAACTAGTTAATTCTATAGCACATTATACCGTGTTAAGTACAATAGATTTAAAAAGTGCTTATCATTTAGTACCACTTCATGAGGATGATAAAATTTATACTGCTTTTGAAGCTGATGGAGGTCTTTATCAATTCAAAAGATTGAGTTTTGGCTTGACTAACGGAGTTGCCTGTTTTCAAAGAATAATTGATGAGATGATTCGAACTAATAACCTACAAGGAAGGAACTTTTGCTTACCTTGATGACGTTACAATATGTGGTTCTACTCAGAAGGAACATGACAACAATTTGAGAAGATTCTTTGAAATTGCTAAAATTTATAACCTTACTCTTAATAAGAATAAATGTATGGTTCTCAAAAACATTAATCCGATTACTTGGTTATGAGATAAAGAATAATGAGCTACGGCCTGTCCCAACCCGACTTCAACCATTGAAAGAAATGCCTTTTTCACTCTCTAAAAAGAACTTACAACGTATAGTGGGTTTATTTGCTTATTATTCTAGCTGGGTTCCCAATTATTCTACAAGAATTAGACCTCATATCGACGCTGCATTCCCTCTTAACGACACCTCCAAGGCGGCTATAGAAGATATCAAAAATACTATAATCAAAGCTGTTAAAATGAGGATTGACGATAGGATACCTTTTACCGTAGAAACCGACGCCTCAGACTCTGCAACTGGTGCAATTTTAAATCAGGATGGTCGCCCTGTGGCTTTCTTTTCGAGATCTCTCAGTAGGGCAGAAAAAAAATCACAGTTCTGTTGAAAAGGAGGCATATGCATTAGTGGAATCCATTAGGAAGTGGGATCATTTCTTAATTGGGAGGCATTTCACTCTTATAACTGATCAACGATCTGTCTCTTTCATGTTTGATTTTCATCACAGGGGGAAAATTAAGAATGAAAAAATATTGAGATGGAGAGCAGAGTTAATGCCTTATTTTTTTGAGGTAGAGTATAGACCCGGAAAGTTTAACACTGCTGTAGATGCGCTATCGAGAATGGGCTGCTGTATGATTACTATTTCACGTTTCACTCTTGATTAATTACATAGTGCTTTTGTGTCATCCTGGCGTAACGAGGATGTTTCATTTTGTTCGTAGCAGAAACCTTCCATATTCCGTCGAGGACGTTAGAAAAACTTTGTTGTCTTGTCGGATTTGTAGCAAGGTTAAGCCTCAGTTCTACAGAAAGGACAGCGAATCTTTAGTACATGCTTTGAAACCATTTGACCGTATAAGTCTTGATTTTAAGGGATCTCTTCCATCTTCTTCAACCAACAGATATTTACTTGTCATAGTTGATGAGTTTTCACGTTTCCCGTTTGCTTATCCATGTAAAGACACTTCTGCCGAAACAGTGACACTTTGCTTAACAAATCTCTTCTCAATATTCGAATTGCCGGGATATATACATACCGATCGAGGATTTTCTTTCATGTTTTCTAAACTGAGGTGTTTCTTGACGAGTCATGGCATATCTACTAGTCGTTCCACCTCTTGCCATCAGAATGGGAATGGGCAGTGTGAGAGATACGTGGGCGTAATTTGGAAAACTATTACATTAGCACTTCAAACAATAAATCTTCCTGTGAAATGCTGGGAGGCAGTCCTGTTGGATGCCCTTCATTCCATACGATCTCTCCTTTGCACGGCGACAAACACTACACCTTATGAGCGTTTATTTTCCTCCACCAGGAGAACTTCTAGTGGTTCAAGTTTACCATCATGGTTACTTCACCCTGGCAAGGTATTCCTTAAAAAATACATCAGGAGTAAGGATGAACCTTTAGTAGACGAGGTACAACTCATAGAGGCTAATCCACAATATGAACGAACACTTTAGATTTTCAAATGGTCGGGAAGATACTGTTTCTATTGGAGATCTCGCCCCTTTTATGGGATCTACTCCTAGCATTGATGAAAACATCACTCTTGATTCTCCACATTCTGGTATCCCACAGAAAAGTGTGCTTTCCTTCTCGTGATCTACGACCTCTTTCTCTCGGAATTCACCAACTGAGTTTCTACAAGTGATGTACTTCGATTCTGAGGATTCAACAGAGCCTTGCCGCTCCTCTTCAAGGACTACGGAGGGAACTTCGGCGCTCATACAAGAGATCTTTAAGAAACTAAAGTAGGAAAGACGCTAAGAATTATCAAAAAAAAATAAAGTATAAAAATTTAGATCCCGGGGATAAGAGGTAACAACAAAAAGACGTATAAGATAAGAATTTGGCTTACTATTTTAAAATTAAACTTATGTCAAGAAATACGTTTAAATGGGGTATAAACATTCAACAGATACAGTCAGCTAGGTAGGAGCTCCAATACATGGGGAACACTCAGTACTTCTATACGCACAGAACGTGAGATCAAGTAACGAAAATTGGAACTTAGTGAGAAGTAAATAATTATATATAATCTACAACTCAAAATTATTTAGATGATATTTAATAATAAATAAAATAATAATAATAATATAATAATATAACAATAATAATAATCGTAATAAAAACCTTAGTAGCTTTTGTATTATATAATTATTATTATTCATTAGTATATATATTTATATATTACCTTAATATTATTATTATTATTATTATGTGTATTATAATTAATTATTCGATACGTACAATGGGCGATTTTTTTATTCTTTTCCTCCTTTTTTATTTTTTATATTATTTATTTAAGGTTTTATCTTTGTATTATTATTATTATTATTATTATTATTATTATTATTATTATTATTATTATTATTATTATTATTATTATTATTATTATTATTATTATTATTATTATTATATATTTATTTTTTTTATTATTATTATTATTCATTAGTTATTATTATCTATTATTAATTATATATGTATTAATATATTATTAATATTAATTATTATTGATTATTATTATTTTATTATTATTATTATAAATTTTATTTATTATTATTATTATTATGAAATTATTATATTATCTATTAATTATTATTATGTATTATTATTATTTTATTATTATTATTATTAGAGCGGCCGAAGAATTTAGGAAGTTAAAGGTTGTGTTTGAGGAGATATGAAGATACTGAGTTTTTAAAATGAATTTTAGAAAGTGAAGAGCTCCTTTAACAGGAAAGTGTACATAGTAATTGGAATAATAATAATAATAATAATAATAATAATATAATAATAATAATAATCATAATATAATATTAATAATAAATAATAATAACATAATAATAATATAATAATAAATAATAATAATAATAATAATAATAATAATAATAATAATAATAATAATAATAATAATAATAATAATATTAATAATGATAAAAATATTAATAATAATAATAATAATAATAATAATAATAATAATAATAATAATAATAATAATAATAATAATAATAATAATAATAATAATAATAATAATATAATAATTAAAATGATAATATAACAATAATAATAATAATAATATTAATAATAATAATAATAATAATAATAATAATAATAATAATAATTGAAATTATTAAATAATTAAAATTCAACATTTTCGAGATAATAGAACAAAATGGATCAGAAGCACTAATATTTTTGCATGACGATAAGGGACTGTTTACAATTCTGCCCATTTGCCGCTGGGAGCGAAAGTGTTGCTAGTTTGCAATAATCGTTTATAAGAAAATAAGTTATAAAATAGTTCCAAATATAAATTACTAATTTAAAGATGAAACCAAGAAACAGATATAGATGCAAAAGAGAGAGAGAGAGAGAGAAGAGAGAGAGAGAGAGAGAGAGAGGAGCAGAGGAAGAGAATAGAGAGAGAGAGAGTTAGAGAGAACTGGAGAGAGAGAGAGAGAGAGAGAGAGAGAGAGAGAGAGAGAAAAAGAGAGAGAGAGAGAGAGAGAGAGAGAGAGAGAGAGAGAGAGAGAGAGATCATTCCTAGCTAATTAGAGAGAGAGAGAGCAGAGAGAGAGAGAGATAAGCGCAGAGAGGAGAGTACAGAGAGGAGAGAGAGAGAGGAGAGAGGAGAGACGCAGAGTATGAGAATCTAGAGATGGATTTGCTAGAAGTGTATATTTACCGGAGGAGAGGTTGCGTCATCGGAGTATTAGGATTTGTTAAGGTCTAAGATCATGTATACGATGATTCAATAGAAATCGATCAGCATAGCATGCACCTACCACAAGCTGTGTGAATTAGTATTGAGCTGGTCATTGGCATGCGGATACCGTCCATCGTTTGTATGAACGGTAATTTAAGGAGAGCTGTATATGGCACACTGAGGGCGGTACTAGTGATGTTGTTGTGATAAGCTTCTACGGCGATGGAGAGAGAGGAGAGAGAGAGAGAGAGAGAGAGAGAGAGAGAGAGAGAGAGAGAGAGAGAGAGAGAGAGAGAGAGAGAGAGAGAGAGAGAGAGAGAGAGAGAGAGAGAGAGAGAGAGGAAGAGAGAGCGAGCGAGAGAGAGCAGACAGAGGGGACGAGGGTGGTATTAATGGCTCGTGGGGAAAGTAAGAGAGGGAGAGTGAGGAGGTAAGAGAGCAGAGAGAGAGGAGAGAGAGAGAGAGAGAAGAGTGGAAGCATGAAAAGTAAAGATAGAATAAGAAATAGATGAGAACTCGAAGAAACGCTATATTTGGCAGAAACTTTAATAGCTTCATCAAAAGATGCTGATATGGGAATAAATAGTTAATAGAAAAAAACATGAGCTACCGAAGGAAAGGGTGAAACCCGGAGAAATGGAGCTTAGAGGAAGGCAACTTATGTATTAAAAGTTTTGGATATGTCAAGCTCGCCGCACAAGACTTTCCATAATCTCAATTTGGTAGAAGATCATAAATAGGTAAGATAAGAAAGATCTCAAATCATTCTGAAATGGAAGTTAGAGATAGTTTCAAAGATCTTGAACGAAGCACAGGTAAGGGCTTTAGGAAGACAATTATAAGGTTCAGAGCATCATCATTTCTCCAAAACGATTGGACTTCCAAATGCTTTAAACACATGAAAAGAATTAGTTTTAAGGCATAAAGCGTAGAGTTATACGAGGACAGATGGCAGCTCAAAAACGTACTCTTTCATATTGAGGTTATGATCCCTATTCACCTGATCATAAGAAATTATAGGTAGACACATGGAGCACTTGATAGTAGAAGGAGTAGGAGTAGGAGTAGATGAAAAAGGAGGTCGAGAAGATTAGCTTTACCAGTATTAATAGCAACAGATCCTTCAAAGAGAAGTTGTGTTCCAGCATTCAAATTACCTCAAAATTTGACGTATTATAAATTTATAACGTTTTTTGAAGCCTGATGACGTCATAAGAACAATGATGTCACATCCACAAAAGTCGCTCATTACATAGTATGTGAGTATATACAGGGTGATTCAAAATTATGGTAAAAGTTTTTGGTAACTGATAAGAAATGCAAAAATAAAGGTAAAAGTTCCTATAAAGGTATGACGTAAGTAGTAAGGAGTGGGAAACTGAGCAGCCAGACTGACATCCGGCCTGTTTTACCCCAAAAGTGGCCTGTTTTACCCCACCCTGACCTTTTTTACCCCATCCAAGGATTTTGACCTTGACCTTTTTTGGCCTTGATTTTTAGCTACTTTTTTAACGTTTTGTCCATAATTCAGGTCAAATTCCCCCAACTCCGGAGGATTTTGGGGATTTTCCCCATTGTCAGCCCTGCGCGTCGAAAGCAAAGACTTGAAAATTATTTTGGAAGGTTTTTGGAAATTCCAGTCATGTCGGCAGCTGACTTGGAAATTTCCATCATTTCATCAGATTTTGACGTTTGATACGTCAAACCTAGGGTTTTTAAGGTCGGTGAGACCGAATTTAAGGTCTGGAAGACCGTTTTCAGAGGTTTAGTTCCCCAAAAGGGGGGCGGAGCCCCCCAAAAGGGGCTTTTTGGTTCCTAGAAGGTTTTAAATGATCGGTAGATCATTTTTGATGATTCCAATCGATTTATCGTGATCGATTACCCCTAAATCGATGTTTAAATCGTCTTTCTACGTGGTCTGGTTGGCTTTTAACATTAAAAAATGTAATCGAAAGAAAATAATTACAATAATTAACATTCGATTAATCGCTGTAGTATTCTTGCCACTTCCGCGACCACCCTTTTCGCTAGGAAGGAATAAAGGTATCGGTCTGAAACTTGGAATATAAGCTATGTATGTGATAAACTGAACATAGGTGAGTTTTGGTGACCCTAGGTCACCTCTAAGGGGGTGCTGCCCCTTAGCGCCAAGGTCAAATTCGTCCTGAAAACCATGTTAGGCTTAACGTATCGGAATGAAATTTGGATGTGAGCTATATGATGACGTAATCTCGTCGGAGACGAGATTACGTCCCTCTGCGTCCCCTCGTAAGAGGGGACGCTGCCCCACAAAAAAAAAAAATTAAAATGAATCTTAGAAGACTGAAACTTGGAGACAGGATGGAGGAGTCGGAGTCGGAGTCGGAGTCGGAGTCGGAGACGGAGACGGCTTCGGAGGCCAGGGACCTCCCGGATGGGGGTCCCCAGTTGAAAAAAAAGAAGAAGAAATGCATGGAATGCAAAACAGAGGAAGAAGAAGAAGAAGAAAGGAAGAATGAGGAAGGAAGAAGGAGGAAGGAGGAATGAGGAAGGAAGAAGATGATTGAAGGGATTCGGAGTCAGAGAAGGATTCAGAGTTGATAGTGGCACGGTGTAGGAGCCGGTGCGGTGCCTAGTTAATAAACAGTCGTATAACAACAATTTTGGTGTCTTTATATAGGTTATTGGGTCTGTAGATTTAGAAAATAATGGTTTCAGAACCATCAATAAAAAATAAAAAATAAATAAATAAATAAATAAATAAAATTTCATATTCTTTTTTTTGTTTATAACTTACAAATTTACGTTTTTACATACCCTAAGCGTAAATCAACTTAAATCATACCATTATCCAACCTCCCTCCTGACCATCTGTGATCTATTGATCTATTGATTAAGAGTCAAATTTTTACTAAAATTGTAACGTTTTACATACCCTAAAGCAGTAAATCACTAAATCAAACCCACTATCCAACTTCCCTCCTGACCATCTGTGATCTATTGAATCATTGATCTATTGATTCAAGTCACATTTCGAGTATCATTTATGGCTGAAAAAAACTAACATTAAAAGAAAACAAGACAATTTACACTGATCAGCGAATCGTAACAAAGTTTTTCACATAATAAAGATTGACTTGCATCATATGAACTAAGAAATTAATGTACAAAGACAAACCTAACACACCTTTAAGCACGAATAAACTGATAACATCATTAACAAGTTCCACACTTAACACAGTGAAGTAACTAACATAGCATACAAAACAGTAACCTATTCACACCTTTTCTAACATATCACTGATGACTTTTTTACATTAAACATAGTAACATTTAACAAAAAATTTACCACCAACATGTGTAATTCATCATTACTGATCATTTGAATATACTCTGAACGTAAACAAAAGTTATTTCAACATTATAAAGTTACTTAGCATCATCTGAACTTTGAATATAACCCAACAGCGAACAAACCGACACACCTTAAACATGAATAAGCAGTCAACATTAACAAAAGTTCCATACTTAAAAACAGTAAGTAACTAACATTACATCCAAAAACGTAACCTAGTCACACTTTTTTTTCAAAGCATATCTTCTAAACATAATCAAACATAACAAATCTAACATACCACGCACACACACACACACACACACACACACCACACACACACACACAACAACCAGACGAATACACACACACACACACACACCACACACACAAAACGTAAAT
>JABUQX010090597.1:12500-20000 GCA_015478945.1 Trachelipus rathkii | reverse complement strand
CGTTAACACAGTAATATCCTACAAAAACTCATCATTTCTCTCACAAATCAGTGTTTATTTCCACATTGTCATAGTAATATTTAACATAACGTACCTAACTTACGAATAAACAGTTTTCATTAACCAAGAGTATCTAAAGCAACACATTACCTTCCGTGAGAAAACCCAGGGGGATGCGCCCCTTGAAAGGGTGTGAATCCTGCGAGGGGGGATCACCCCGAAGGGGTGTAAGCGGGCTTACCCCTCCGAAGGAGGGGGTAAGGCCTCAGCCCTTGGGCTGAGGCCCCAAAAGCCCCGGCTTACACCCCTTAGGGTTGATCCCCTCCTCGCAGGATTCACCACCCTTTCAAGGGGCGCAATTCCCCCCTGGTTTTCCTCACGAGGTAATGTGTTTGCCTCTTAGAATACTCTGGTTAAATGAAACTGTTTATTCGTAAGTTAGGTACGTTATGTTAAATATTACGTGACATTGTGGAAATAACACTGATTTGTTAGAGAATTGATGAGTTTTTGTAAGATATTACTGTGTTAACTGACGAGGATGTGTTAGAAACGTGAGCCTAGGTTAAGTTTTTGTTGAGTAATGTTAGGTTTGCCCTAGACTTTTGCTAATGTCTACGTTTATTCATATGTCAAATGATGTTATACTCGAAACGAGTGACACTTTGATGAAGATAGTGTCAATTAAGAATAAATCTTTGTTAAATGTTACTATGTTAATGTAAAATTAACATTGATATGTTAAAGACATGCTTGAAAAAGTGTGAATAGGTTACGTTTTTGTATGCTATGTTAGTTACTTTACTGTTGTCAAGTGTGGAACTTTGTTAATGTTAGCAGTTTATTCGTGCTTAAGGTGCTTTAGGTTTGTCGTTGTACATTATATTTTTAGTTCAGGTGATGCTATGTTAGCTTATTAATTGTGGAAACTTTGTTACGTTAGCATACATTCCTATGTGTGTGTGTGTGTTTATGTGTGTGTGTATGTGGTGTTTGTTATGTGTGTGAGTGTATGGTGTGTATGTGTGCGTGTTGTATTGTAATTCTTAGTTCATATACACTACTGTTCACATAACTGATTCTTTGAACTTAAAATTTATATTGAATAATCATTATGTCAAAGATAAAGCCGTTTTTCTAATGTTGAAGACTAACTTTTATTTCAAATCTCATTTTCTTTTTTATTAAACGTTAACTAATATAATTTTTTTCTAAGTTAAACATTGCTTATACTGTTACTAATTTTTCATGAATCATTATTTTACTTTGAATATAGTGTCCGTTAATTTATATTGAATTGTTATTATTTTGATTTTGTTTTATTTTTTAAATTTATTTTTTTAACTTTATTTTTTTATTTTTATTTTTTTATTTGTGTGTATGGTTTTGTTTTTTTTTTTTTTTTTTTTTTTATTTTTTTATTTAAATTTATTTTTCTACTTGAAGCATTTAGTATTTTATTACATTTATATACTTTGTGTTTAATTTTTTGTATTTTAATTTTTTTTTGTTTTTGTTTTTCAATTCTGAATTCTAACTTATTTTTAGATTAAAATTGTGGTACAATTTTTTATTTTATTTTTAATTTTTTAATTTGTTTTTTTTTCTATTTTTTTAATTTTTTTTTTAATCTTTAAAACTTTTTGTTTACTAAAACATTTTTACTTTTCATGTTTATAACGGTAAAAATTTACGTGTGTGTGTGTGTGTGTGTGTTGTTGTGTGTGTGTGTGTGCTGTGTGTGTGTGTGTGTGTGTGACCAGCGCGCTGCAGCTATATGCCCCATCCTGCTCTGCCTAATATTTTGGTGAGTGGTTGCTATTGTTATGTCGTCTGCGTATGTTGTGATGTTTGTGTGTGTTGTGATATGCTCATTTATCTTAGTGAATTAGTTAGAAGAATGCCGAGACAAACCATGATGACTGGACAGTCCGATGATCGTTGAATAAAACGAAGAGGGATTAGAGACTCGGTTTAACCCTCTTTGATGTCTAATGATAGTAAACACATATACTGTGTAGAGTGCAAAGCACGCAGGACTATTGTTTACGCTAGTTGGAACTGCGTTGACCGCCCAGAGTTCAAAATGCGTTCTAGTGATATAGATAAGTAAGAATTGCTATAGCCAACATGTACAAATTTTTATTCTTGAGTTTGCAGAATGACATGAAACAGTAGCGATACTCTTATTATTAATCAATCGTAGAAAAAACTTCGTTACGATATGAAGAGCTACATATTAACAAACATGAAACAAAGTGCATAGAGCATCACTCAACCTACACAATCATTTCAGATTTATGTATCTCGATAACCGTATGTAAATACTCTGTTTTCGGATTCAAATTCATCACTCGGTTAACTGCTACAACTTAAACGTACATCAAATCCAAGTCTGCAACGATAATACGTTACGCACAACGAGATAACATGGATGTGATTTATTAGTTAGGTGATTGATAATACATAACTATACTAGCGTCCTCCATCTTGTATATACAAATTGATGTAAAACGACATCTTGACTCTAATCTACGTAGGATGAAAGTCTAGGCATAACATATTAACTAAATGATATAGGCTGTAACGCACCGTCTACGTCTAGTCTCCATCTGTAACGTGATAATCCACTGCTTATACATATTCTAAACATACTTAAGCCTAACATACGATTTCCTCAGTCGGATCTACCTCTCCTAGAACGGATCACAGCCGATAGAGTCTGTATTGTAGGTTGTGGCTGGATGTAGAGAATCGTTGTGAATATGTATGCGTGTGTGTGTAGGGTAGCTATGGTGATGTATCGAGGGTGTGGAGCCCAGTGTGTCATTTATATAATGACTAGTTTAAGGTAAATGTTGCACGGAATACAAGCTAACATAATATCAGACATATACTAGATTCATGTCACTACATCAAACATACTAGTATAGAATACATTATACGTCAAGAATATGAACAGGTATAGCATCGTGTGCAAAGGAAGCGAATAACAACCGTTTTGTTTTCTAAAATGTGAAAGACTACATTATTAAGATGATTTTTCAGATACTCATTCATGTTAAATATAATAAATCCGTAGACAAAGTATTACATATTATTCTGTAATTTAGCCAAGATATGAACAGCATTGCTGAAGTAGTACTGGAGAGATTATCCACTTCAGTAATTGTATGTAATAGTTAATAAAGAATTATGCATACTCTACTGAATTTTATCTGTTGTGTGACAATATATTATTATATTCAAAATGATGTTATAACCAAGGAAATAGTTTTATCTAGATTTTTTTGTATTTTTTAAATCTTATTTATACTCCTGAAACTGTTTAGAATTTTTGTATTTTTAATTTTTTTTATTTGTTTACTTTTTTTTGAAGGGTACTCGGCGAATGAAACGATCTTTACTTCTTTTGAATTTCAACCGTGATAAAAGTAAAATTATTTCTTATACTTTAATCCTTTATTTGGTAAGTGATAAATATTTTGACATAATTCTATAACTTTGTGTTAGAATTTCTTATTATTGTGGTAATTATATGAAATATTATTAACATTCGTTAATAATGTTAATTGTGCTAACTCTTAATTTATACGATTTTATAGACTTTGTATGTAAGTAATTTTGGTACTTTCTAAGTATTTTAATGTTTTTTTTTAGTTTGATTTCTTTAAAACTTTGTTGTATTTTTACTAAACAATGTTATACTTTACATGCTATTATAATAACGTAAGGAATGTTTAGCGGTGTGTGCTGTGTGTTGGGTGTGTTGTTGGTGTGTGTGTGTGTGTCTCTAAGGTACTGCATCTCTAGATTAAACTTTGTACAAACCCGTGGACCACCATCGTAAAGAAGTTATCTAGACCGCGCAACAACCGCAATATAGATAATCGATGATGAATATAGAGGTGTGCTGCTCCACGTGGTCGTAGTGATAAAACTGTGCAGCACCAAATAATATATCAGAATCTCAGATGATACAACGTAACTACGGTAATTCAATGGCTGATGAAACTCACTATTCGGCGACCAATAAAGATAGACTAGCGTAGATGGTATGGGGATAGTCCGTTGTTGTGCCGATTGTGGGTGGGTCTGGAAATTATTGCAGTTAATTTCTATGAGAATTGAATATGTTAAGAATAGATTTAATGCTTGAAAATTAAAAGTGTTTGAAACATAGGTTACGTTTGGACCAATTTGAAATACATGGTTCTATGACTAATCGATTACATGTTGCTTAATTGAAATCGAAACTTCGATCTCGAATAAGAGTAGAAACTAGCTAATATTCATGAGTTATAAAGAGAGTGTGCAGGTTTAAGTCAGCAATTGTACATATTTTCTTAGTCAATGATGCGAAGTAATCTTTATTAATGTGAAAACTTTGTTACGTAAGCATATAATTCAATGATCAGTATGATAATTACACATGGGTTTGTGGTAAATTTTTGTTAAAATGTTACTATGTTTAATGTAAAAATATCAGTGATATGTGTTTAGAAAAGGTGTGAATAGTTAACGCTTTGTTAGCTATGTAGTTACTTCACTGTTGTTAAGTGTGGAACTTTGTTAACGTTTACAGTTTATTCGTGCTTAAGGTGTGTTTGTTTGTCTTTGGACATTATTTTCTTAGTTCAGGTTTGATGCTAAGTAATCTTTATTAATGTGAAAAACTTTGTACGTTAGCATATATTCGCTGAATCAGTGTATAAGAATTCTGTTTTTAGTTAGTTTTATCAAAATGATACTTTCGAAATGGTGACTTGAATCAAATCGGCCCGGTAGGTTTCACGCGGCCAGGCTGGAAGCTGGTTTGATGTTAGTTTGGATTTGATTGCTTTAGGGTATTAAAAACGTAAAAATTTTAGTAAAAATTTTGACCTTAATTCAATAGATTCAATAGATCACAAGATGGGTCAGGAGGGAGGTTGGATAGTGGTTTTATTTAGTGATTTACTGCTTTTGGGGGTATTAAAAACGTAAATTTGTAAGTTATTAAACAAAAAAGAATTTGAAACCTTATTTATTCTTTAGTGTTCTTATGTTTTTATTTTTCTTGATGGTTTCATGAAAGGTCATATCTAAATCTCAAAACGAATAACCTATATTGAAAGACACCAACATTGTTGTAATATACGACTGTTTATAAACTAAGGGCACCGCACCGGCTCCTACACCGGTGCCACTATCAACTCTGAATCCTTCTCTGACTCCGAATCCTTCATCATTCTTCTTCCTTCCTCATTCCTCCTTCCTCCTTCTTCCTTCCTCATTCTTCCTTTTCTTCTTTCTTCTTCGTCCTCTGTTTTGCATTCCATGCATTTTTACTTCTCCTTTTTTTCAACTGTGACCCCCCATCCGGGAGGTCCCTGGCCTCCGAAGCCGTCTCCAACTCCATCTCCGTCTCCGACTCCGACTCCGACTCCGACTCCGACTCCGTCTCCGACTCCTCCATCCTGTCTCCAAGTTTCAGTCTTCTAAGAATTCATTTTAAAAAATTTTTTTATTGTGGGGCAGCGTCCCCTCTTACAGAGGGGACGCAAGAGGGACACGTAATCTCGTCTCCGCGAGATTTACGTCATCATATAGGCCTCACATCCAAATTTCATTTCCGATACGTTAAGCCTACATGGTTGTCAGGACGAAATTTTGAACCTTGGCGCTAGGGGGCAGCACCCCCTTAGAGGTGACCTAGGGTCACCAAAACTCACCTATGATCAGTTTATCACATACATAGCTTATATTCCAAGTTTCAGACCGATACCTCTATTCCTTCCTAGCGAAAAGGGTGGTCGCGGAAGTGGCAAGAATACTACAGCGATTAATCGAATGTTAATTATTGTAATTATTTTCTTTCGATTACATTTTTTAATGTTAAAAGCCAACCAGACCACGTAGAAAGACGATTTAAACATCGATTTAGGGGTAATCGATCACGATAAATCGATTGGAATCATCAAAAATGATCTACCGATCATTTAAAACCTTCTAGGAACCAAAAAGCCCCTTTGGGGGGGGCTCCGCCCCCTTTTGGGTAGCTAAACCTCTGAAAACGGTCTTCCAGACCTTAAATTCGGTCTCACCGACCTTAAAAACCCTAGGTTTGACGTATCAAACGTCAAAATCTGATGAAATGATGGAAATTTCCAAGTCAGCTGCCGACATGACTGGAATTTCCAAAAACCTTCCAAAATAATTTTCAAGTCTTTGCTTTCGACGCGCAGGCGCTGACAAGGGGAAATCCCCAAAATGCTCGGAGGGCAGCAATTATGACAAGATTAGTTTGAAAACGTTAAAAAAGTAGCTAAAAAATCAAGGCCAAAAAAGGTCAAGGTCAAAATCCTTGGATGGGGTAAAAAAGGTCAGGATGGGGTAATAAGGGTCACAGGTGGGGTAAAACAGTCCGGATTTCAGTTTGGCCGTCAGTTTACCACTCCTTACTACTGACGTAATGTACTTAGTTTTCCGTCTGGCTGTCTGTATGTGTTTTTTACTAAATATCTTGTATCTACGAAACCAAGAGAGTTACAAACTCTAAATTTAAAAATGGCGGACGTTAAAAGTATTTGAGAATTAATAACTCATTCGGAATAGGGGTGTAAATAAACATTATTATTATTTTATGATAGCGTTTAATTTTGTACAACATAAACATACTGTTTAAAAAGCACCTACAAATGATATCAAGAGACTAAAGATGATATTGAAAATGACCTCCATTGTTCCCAATGCACGACTTGTCCAGGCGTCTTCTCATCGAGTATCGGACCCGTTCAAATATCCAGGAGTTCTGTTTGATCGTTTCAATTCCGTTAATAATCTTTAATCGTAGGTCTTCCAAACGGGTGTCGATTGGAGAAGGTATAATAAGGTCTTTAAATGTCCCCAAAAGCTAATAATCCAAAGGATTTAAGGTCTGGTGGGACCTGCTGGCCACGAAACTGGGCCACCTCGACCTATCCATTGATTGGGAAAGGTCTCATCAGGTGTTCGCGGAACTGCAAGCATTAAAGTGTGCAGGAGCCCCATCATGCATAAACCACATGTTTTAGCGCAACTGAAGAGGTACATCATCAAACAAGATACGGAGCTCATGTTTCAAAAAGTTTAAGTGTAGATTATGCCATTAAGCCTGGGAGGAAGCTCGAACATAAGTACATGATTATGTAAAAAATTCCTGCCCAAATGTTTACTGAAAACTGATGTTGTGAACGATTCTGTTTAATTGTTATGTGGATTCTCGTCTGCCCAACTGTGTCGTTATGAACATTAACGGATTAGCTGTTTCTTGGAAAAGTTGACCTGCGTCGGTAAATAAAACCCTCGTAAAAGTTTGAGTTAATTACATTTTGCCTCAAAAACCATTTGACAAATAACAAACAAGAGGAGCATAGTTCACGTCGGTCAATAGAGTATGCACCTGATGGACGTGGTACGGGTGTACTGTTGCTTGTGTAGTAACCTCCAAATACTATTGGTTCGAATTTAACTATAGTG
>JABUQX010090596.1:35000-42888 GCA_015478945.1 Trachelipus rathkii | reverse complement strand
GCCCGTCAAACTTGACACATAATTTCGAAACTTTGTTGGGCTTCTTAACTATGCTCTAACGGAAAACATAATCTGCCTTAATTGTGAACTCTCTTTGGTTTGGCCACTTTATTTGATTCTCCAGGTTTTTTGTGGGTTCCGCGTTCTTCTAACTTCTCTCTTGCCAAATCTCTTATATAATCGATCCTCTCCACTATCGTATCTACTTCGTCCGAAATGAATCTCATCTTCTCGGACTTATTCACAAAGGGTGATACATAATCAGGCATCTCGTAAGGGAGCCTTTTTATGTAACCATGTAAGAGGAAATGGGGAGAAGACCCTATGGGATCGATTATACGCGGAATTGATAGCGATTTGGGCAAAGCTCAGGTACTTATCCCAGTCTCGGTGATTTGCATTCACGTAGTGCCGCAAGAAAGATTCAATATCAGCATTTATTCTTTCCACAACACCATTTTGGGATGGTTTGTAAGGCAAAATTTCCACCTTCTTTATCCTCCACGCCTTACATAGGTCTTTAAATACCTGACTCGTAAATTCCAAGGCATTATCAGAGACAAGCAGTTGAGGGGCACTATGTCTACATATGAACCCTCTCTTGCAAGTCTGCACATCTTCACCGTCTAGTCTGCAAGGCACTAATTCAACATTTACCGTTTTTTTAGAACATCGCAAATACTAAAAGTATTGCTCCTGATCCTGTAAAAAAGGCAATTTTCCTAAATACTGTCAACAAATGAACCGCCGGTCAGAGAAAGGGTGTGTTACGCAATGGCCAATCGTTAATCTCTGCTACAGGGGCTGGGAACCCTTAGTTCTGGCGCACGACACACATTGACTGCAGTATTCCTTAACTAACTTTTGAACACCAGGGAAGTGGTATTTCTCCTCTACTCTCTTTTCAGTTCTTTGCTGACCACCGTGTCCGCTAGCTAATGAAGCGTGGCACTGGTCTATCACGCTGTAAATCATACTATCCGGAACATGTACAAGATAAGGTTTTGCTTCCACAGCGTAATGTAAGATATGCCTTTTATTAAGATGTGAGGGTGTGTATTGGGATTCTCTTCGGCCCATTTTACCAATTTTCCTACACGGGGACATTTCTGTTTGTTCTTTGATGAAATTTTCCCGACTCAACGCGAAATCGATTCGCAGGAAAAACTTTTCTGTTGTTTCGCCTTCATCTGCTTAATCTGTTTTCTCTGTTTGTTCGCTTTTTTCTTACCGGAACCACATTAGATGGCCGGACTGCCTACTCAGATAGTCTGGGGCATTTTTTATTCTTTCATTTTTTTATTTAACTATGGGGTGGAGAAACTGTTTTTTACTAAGAGATTCCATCGAGCTAAACGGCCGGTCTGCTGCTTATTTCTAAAAATAAAGCCAGAAGGTTGTGTGTCAGGTTGATGATAGTGACCTTTGGAGCCGAAGATTTGTTCTTAAACTTATTGCAAGCAGAACACCACGCTAAACACTTCCTTTTCGATCGTATCATTAGTTTCAACTCACTGCCCCTGAGTGTCCGGACACAAAAGATAAGGGCTTCTCTTTCCCTTCATCTGTCAGTTGATACAACACTCCTCCTATTCCGTAATTACTGGCGTCTGTATTCACGAAGAATTCTTTGCTGTAATCAGGAAAAGTCAGTTGTGGCTGCACCACTAGTTTCTCTTTTAAAGTATCGAAAGCTTGTTGTTGTTTTTTCGTCCAAAGGAAAGGGACATCTTTCTTTATCAAATCATACAAGGGTTGTGCTACCGCGGCGAAGTCCTTTATGAGAAGCGAAAAATAATAAGAAAAAACCAAGTTAAACTCTGTGTCTCTTCACATTTGTAGGAGGAGACGAAACTCGTCATGTGTTTCTACCTTTGGCCGGATCGGACAATTCCATGTCTTCCTAGTCTTGAATCCCCGGTGATAAAACTGACGATTGTAAGAAAGCTGCATTTGGACAGTTTTTATCCTTAGCTTATTTTCTCTGAAAGCAGCGAGTACTTTCTTCAGATTTTCAAAGTGTTCTGGTACGTTCCTCCCTAGCACCAATACGTTCGTTCTAGATAGGACTTATCTACAGGCCCTAGGAAGATGATTTAAGGCCCATGGTCATTGTGCGGCGCCCATAAATGCTTAGGAGGCATTCTTATGCCAACATCAAGCGAGTGACACCAGAGGCCCTTCCTTGTCCTAAATGCCATCAACTTTTGCGTCCCCTCCTCTATCTCCAAGGCGTTGTATGCATCCAATAAATCTACAGATGTAAATACCGTGTTACCCCCTAGGGATGTAAAAATCTCGTCGATGGAAGGCAGAGGAAACACGTCCTGAACGCTATGGGAGTTGAGGTACCTGTAATCCAAACACACCCTTGGTTTCGGACTATTCTTTTTTGCCACCACGAGTAATGGGGAAGAGTGGGGGCTGTATCCTGCTTTGATGTACCCCTTTTTCAGTGCGGAATCGGTGAAATCATCGATGTCCTGCAAGTATCGGTGCGGTAATCTGTATTGTTTACGAAAAATGACTTTCGGGGCATCGGGTAACAACTCAATCTTAAACTTCTGAAGAGGGCAGACTGGGACAGCATCGTCATCTAGTGCCAATACATCATGGTAGTCCATGAGGAGCTCTAGCAATTCCTCCAGATACTCTGGGTTTTCGAGAAGACAGTTCTCTGCATCTTCTTTTGACATTTTCTCTTCTATGATTTCTTTGTATACTCGCCTTAGCTCTGTCTTCGTAAGACCCTTTGAGCAAGTGGCTACATTAGCAGAAACTGTTCTCTGGTGTCCTCTTTCGTCTGTGCCTCTCCCTTTTGGTTGGCTAATAATCGGATACCCTTCACCTAGATTCACACCTTTATTCAAATAAAATGATTTGTCACTCAAATTTATGTAACTGAGGATAACTGTGTTATCTCTCACCGGGCTAATTGTGTTCGCGACGTACAGCGGTCCTTTGGTAAACGCTGGGGTCATTATGCACTTTCGCTCGAGTTCAAAATCATTTTGAGTTTCAGGTCGGAGTTTTAGATATCCGCATTGATTGACTAGGGCAAAAACAATCTTTCTCAATACCGTCAAATTTATCTTTAATTTCTTCATCAATCATCGAATATGACCATCTCCTTTATGGTCATCGCTCTCTAAAACTTCCAAATCTTCGGATTGGCCCAAATTTTCTTTCCATTTTGAGGGGGTGTGCTTGAGGGTGGATCTGGCTTCCCGGGGATCAGCGCTGCGATGAGTGAGGGGTGGGCTCCGGATGCCCACTGGGTCCCTTTTCATCTTGTCTGGCTCCCTTTGAACCTCTCCTTCCAAGGCAATCTCCCTATCTCTTTTTCCATGTCTAGGCACTGGCTGCTTGTGTGACTTTCGCACTGAAGAGGCTGTCTCTTCCCCCTGGGACACAGACAAATCGACCTTCCGATAGGATCGAGGTTCAACCGCGGCGTGTACGTGTTTAACTGGCCAGGCGGCCTCCCTATGGGAAAGATGCTTATTCGCGTTGCGTACGTTGTTAACTGGCAAGGCGGCCTCCCTACGAAAAAGATGCTTGTCCGCGTTGCGTCCGTTTTTGACTGGCAAGGCGGCTTCGAATCCTTTGTTCCCCACCCTCTGGGCCCTCGGGCCTGGGGGAACTGCTCCTCCTTTTTCTTGAGGTCTCTTATTCTTTTAAGATTCCCATCAGAAAATTCTCTAACCAAATAAATTCCGAGTGGATCGGCAAAGATCGGAATGTCTACCTCTCTATCCTCTTGATAGACATTTTTGCAGAAAAGAAGTTCAAAGTTATGGGAATGTTAGACAAAACATTGCTACCCAAAAGAATATCCCAACTATTGTCTCCATCTAAATCACTAACTTGGAATGTAGTGAGGTAATGTTTTTTATGTAGGCGAAGGTATAGCTGTATTTCTCCCTTCAATACCGTTGGCTTACTGTTCACCCCCTGTACTACTAAATCGGTCTTTCGGAGGGGTATTTTGAAGTTTCCCTCTTTTTCCAATTGTTTGAGCCGCCGGGCGGTGACAATACTAACGCTAGATCCGGTGTCAACCAAAACTTTGGTCTTCGCCTCCCTACTACTCAAAGATGGAGCAAGATAGACATTTGTGTAAAAGTGTCGTCCCAGCCTAAAAGATTGCTGCGCGACTTCTTTTTCTTTCTTCTTCTTTTGTCTAGCTTCCCATTTCTTCGCTCTATCTTTAAACTTTTTTCTCACCCGTCTCCTCTCTTTGCCTGACTCTAAAAATTTTCATTCTCTATCCTACCCTGAGGATGAGAAAGTTCTCCTTCATACATCCTATCATCATACTCCACTTCTTCATTCACCTCAAAATCTCTTGGCTGGCTCTCAGCCATATATACTCTCGCGTGGGTCTTTACCTTCCCATCTGGGGGCTTGTACCCTTCCCTTTTCTTGGAAAAGGTCCTGGGCCCTCGCCTGTCTGGGTTGTAAGACTCGGGCTTCCTCGCTCTTATCCCTTTATCCATATCAATCTGGCTATTGTATGGAGTGAACATCAACAGGGTTTCTGGGATAGGTCTCCACGGCGGTGCCCCTCTACACTTAGGTTGCGACCCCCTTCGATGGTATGCCATGCATTCTCGGCAGTAAGGCAATTCCCAGCGGCATGCTTGGGACGAGTGTCCCACCGTCTCACAAAAGAAGCACACAGAATGTTCTTTCAACTCCTGGGCGGACATCTTCCTTAAGGTGCCCTTATAACTCGGTGTGACATACCCCGTCTTCACTTCTTCTCTTTTCTTTTGAAAAGTATTGCTCGGTCTTACCTCATCTCTCCTCCTTTGAGGAGTGTAATTGGTTCTCGCCTCCTCCCTTCCCCTCTCCTCATACCTTGGCTTATTAAATGGCTCTCTATTGTCCCTGTATGAATTATTTACTCCAACCCTCTGTCTCCCACCCGATTCCTCTTTGGCCATGAACACCCTAGTGGTGCGGACCTCACTTGGCCTTCTATTCTCATCTTTTAATAAAGCTCCATTGGAAATTTGAGATAACTTTTCGATCAATTCATTTAAGCTCATCTCTGTATCGAATACCCTAAGGATCTTCTCTCGTAATCTCTCTCCGTCTCTTCTCTCGTTTACGTTCTGAATGATCTTCCCAGTAACCAAGATGTTTATCTGTCTTGAGTTGAACATCGCCTTATCATCCAGGTCGTGAAGGCGGCTCTGATATTTGTACAACCGTTCTTTCAACTCTAACACAAAATCAGTAAAGATTGAGTCTCTCTCTCTTCTATATTCTAAGAAGTCCAACCAGAGCTCGAAAATCGTTTTCCTCTCCTCCGGTTGTAGAAAAGTTTTCAACTGCGCGAGAAAATCTTCTAATTTAGTGAATTTTGAAAAACTATTTTCTCTGAGAACGTATTTTCTAGCCTCACTGTTCTGGTCTGATGATATTGAGGACTTTGCAAAAGTGATCTTTTGACTTTCGGTTAGTGGGCCTAAAGCATCCAGCTTCTCATTCAAAGAAGTGACGAAGTCCGGGTACGAAATTCCTTTCCATGTTCTTGATTTCAGATGTTTGCCAAATAATTTCAAATTTTCGGGAATCGTTGGAAAAGCGGTGTTGAACATATTAGTTGGGTAATAGGGGATGCCAATAGGTTGTGGAGGCATGTAGGGGTAACCTTGCCACACTCCGGGGTAAGGATGTGGTTGGTTAGGCATGGTGTAATTACCAGGTGGCACGCCTGTGTAATAAGGAGGTGGGGGCATCGTCCCCGTTGGTAAGAACCCATAGTTTGAGTTGTTCTGTCCTGCTGGAGCACCTTCATTGGTGTTTCCTCCCATAACTCCTCCTGTGAGGACGCTTGTTTGTTGTTGAGCAGCGTTAAATCCAGCAGGGGTTTGGACCGATCCTATTGTTTGGTTCTGGATCGTTGGGGAGCCTTCAGTCCCCCATGGGGAGGTGTTCGGTATTTCAGCACCTTCCCACTTGCTTTCATTGAGGTTGTGAGTTTCAAATCCCCCCCAATTTCTACGAACTTTCTTCTTAACAGCAGTGTCAATAGTAGCAGGCTTAAGCTGTAGGTTCAACGTGTTGTCCACCGCAACCGCTTTTTGCATATATGGTGGAGTTTCGACCTTCTGGGTTGGCTTCCTCTCTCGGATGTCTTGGGGCGTTAGGCTAAAGAATGCGCTGTATGGGTTCTGACTGGTGCTCGGCAACAGAGGATCTAAAGTAGAAGGGTTCCCTGTGGGAGGTTCCTGCCCCCCTTCTGTAGTGGGCGTGTCGCCTGTGCCCCCCCCTAAGTTTACTTGTCCCTGCCCATGACCTTCGTCAGTTTCATTTTTATTCAAATCGAGGTTCTCATCCTCGTCTCCTTCGTTTTCGTGGCCATTGTCCCCTTGCTCATCGTGGTCGAGAGGCGTTTCATCTTCCTCATCTCCCCCTCCCTTGGCCCCTCCGTTGGCGTTCGGGGTCACCTTGGTGGCCCACGCCCATCGAACCAAATAAGAGAGTACGAGAAACAGCAAACACAAAACCCAACCAATTAAAATGGTAAAATCCACCATTTTGTTTTTTCGTAATCACAAAATAATGCACAATATGTCGGTATGACACTTAACTATCTCTAACGTATGCGTGCTAAAGCAGTGTCAACACTAGTGTTGGAACTGATAAATGTTCTTGTTCTGCAGACCTCTCGATACTACATATATATATAATATATATATATTTAATAAATTTTACTAAATTCGAAAAATAGTTGTAGGAGAGTTTTCCCAATATTTAACCTATAATGTCAAACTGGTGAAAAACTCAACAGAAAAAATGTTGTCCGCAGATCTCGTATGCTACTACTTCTACTACTCAGACTATCTTTTTACTACTATGCGATGTTTATTTCACCTAATTGAGGTGTTTTAAACAGAAAATCTTCATAAAATTTTTTCGTTTTTTCCCAACTTAACTTGTCTCCTATATATATATATATATATATAATATATAATATATATATATATATATATATATATATTATATAATATATATATATAATATAATATTATATATATATATATATATATTATATATAAATTATTATATATATATTAAAATATCTTAATTTTAATTAGCTTTTGGAATTGAGCTTTCGCAGGCTTCCTGATCAGCAAATATGGGTCAATAGTTATGGGGTACCTCTCTATAGAGTAATAGATATATATATATATATATATTATATATTATATATATATATAATATATATATATATATATATAATATATATATATAAATATATAATATATATAGAGATATATATATATATATATATATATAATAATATATTATATATATATATATATATATATATAATATATATAGTATATATAAATTAAAATTATTTTATCACTTAAATACTTAAGCCCCCCCTTGGGTTTCCCAAAAAAAAAAATCAGCAGATGTCTGTGACACACAAATAACAAGTAGATATATATATATAATATTATTAAATAAAATTTTTTTATATATATTATATATATATATATATATATATATATATATATATATATAATATTATATATATATATATATATATATATATATATATATATATATATAATATATATATATATATATATATATATATATTATATATATATATATATATATAACTATAATATATATATATATAAGGCAGGTTTGAAATAACTTCAAAGGAAAAGAAAGGAAGAAAATTCAGTTTCAAGAAATTTTTTTTGTTTCCAATGAGGCTCTAGAAGTGGAGTTTTGGCAGAAGTTTGACGAAATGTTTTACATTAGCCGCCATTCCAATGCTTTGGTTAGTCGGTCAGTCTAGTTCGATTCTCTCGGCGACTTCCGGACTTCAATTTACGTAACACTTCTCGCTCAG
>JABUQX010090596.1:17500-30000 GCA_015478945.1 Trachelipus rathkii | reverse complement strand
GCCGCTACTACTAATAAAAATAATAATAATAAAGAAAAATGGTAGGTACATTTCCTTTTATATCTTATTTATTATTGCTTTAGTTTTTTTAAAACACGATTTTTTGCATTCCAAATATTTCGGGAGTCTTCGCGCTTCGGCACTGCCTAAACGTAGGATGCCGTAAAAATTATTAAATAATTACTTTTGTTTTCGTTTTTATAATTTTTTGATTTTGCTCATCAGCACTCATATTTATTTTTAGTATCATGTAATAACAATATATGAAAAAAAGTTAAAAAAAAAATATTTATCTGCACCATGAAATATATATCATATATATATATATATATATATATTATATATATATATATATATATATATATATAATATATATATATATATATATATAATATATATATAATATATATTATATATATATATATATATATATATATATATATTATATATATATATATATATATACCATATATATATATATATATATATATAATTTTTCTTTTTAATATATTGATATGGTATAAAAGAAAAATTTAGACATATTACCGTATGTTTATATATATATATATATATATATATATATATAATATATATAATATATATAATCTATATCTTTTATATATATCTATATTTTATATAATATTTATAGATTATATATATATATATATATATTATATATATATATATATATATATAATATTATATATATATATATATATATATATATATATATATATATATATATATATTTTTACAGTTGTCACCACCACTCACGGGCAGAGCCCTATTCAGGGAAGGGGTGTTGCACGCTAAAATTTCATCCGCTAGCGCAAATTACGCAGATGAGCACAGACGCAGGCTTTAAAGTGAGGGAGATTAAATTCAGCAGGAAACACAGAAGATGGAAGAGAATTCCACAGAACAGATGTGGCAGGAAAGAAGGAAGCACCGCAGCGAACTAGCCTGGAGTTACCTAAAATCTACACAAAACTCATGCGCAGACACAGCACCTTCCTTGTGCTACGAGGGCGTCGTAAAGGTGGTGGTACGCGAGTAAGTTCCCTCGAGCAACTGCCGCTGCGGTACCTATAGAAAAGAGATAAAGCACCAACATCGCGCCGCAAAGATAGAGGGTCAAGTGAACTGGAAAGAACAGAACAGTTTATAAGCCTTTTGGCTTTTGACTCGACCCTGTCCAAAAGCCGGGTGAAACCAGAGCCCCCCCAGATATGAAAACAGTACTCCATACAAGGGCGGATGAGACCCTTGTATAGCTGGAGTAACTGAGAAGAGGAAAAAAAATCTCGCAGTCTAAACAGAACTCCCAGTTTCTTTGAGGCCGCCCTAGCAAACGTTGTGATGTGAGGTTTCCAAGACATTTTTTTTGTTTATGTTAAGGCCAAGGATGTTTATATTGTCAACAGGAGAGACGAGAGAACCGTCGAAAGAGATAGTAAAGTTAGAAGGTGTTTTAGAGAGGGAGATTTGTAGAAGTTGAGTTTTTAAAGAATTGAATTTCACAAGGTTGAGACGACCCCAATCGGAAATTCTATCCAGATCAGCGAGAATAGAATCGGAAAGATTAAGACGAGAGGCAATTCTAGAAGTAAAAGAGGAGCAGAATTGAAATGAGTTGAAGAATGAAGGGTCGAGTCATCGGCATATGAGTGGATAGAGTTAGATGTGCAGGTGAGAAGAACATTAATGAAAAGTAAGAATAGAAGTAGGAGATAAGACCAGAACCCTGAGGAACACCACTATTTACAGAAAAAGAAGAAGAAGTCGCTCCATCAACCACAGCCGATATTGAGTGACTTGAAAGAAAGCTAGACATAAGTAAGCAAAGAGAAGGAGGAAACCCAAAGGGCCCGTGAGGTGTGAACTTTAAAATATATATATTATATATATATATATATATTATATATTCTATATTATATATATATATATATATAATATATTTTATATATATTTATAATAATATATATATATAATATATATAATATATATATATATATAATATTACACTTTTTCTTATAAAAAGAAAGTTAATTTAAAATTAAAATGCTTCACCTTTAGTATAAAATAAATTGACATTTATACAAACTTTTTTTTTTTACCCTAAATATTAAAAATTTAAACTGCATTGTAAATATTTAACCTAAAATGTTCTGAGTCAGAGAAACGCGGACTAAGAAAGACAGATGAACCGACTCCATTTACACACAACAAAACCCAAAAATCAAAATTTATTAACCCTCATACATAACTTACTACCATACACAAACACTACCACAGTCACAACAACATTACTAAACGACAATACCACCAAAATTCAATCTTTCAAAATAATGGCCAACAAAATGCCATATAACATACCAAACCTCGGGGATACTTCAAAAAATATAACCCCACCTTTAGATTTGAAATCTTATTCTTTATCAAACAACGAAACCTACTCTAAAATCAACACAGCAAACGCAACAAATTAAAATACAAATCAATAATTTAAAAACACAAACTACAAATCTAACCAAAACATACACTTCGAATAATTTTTAAACCCATCTAACAAAAAACCTACAAAACACAAACAACAATAGAATGTGGAACTTAATAAAAACATTAAACAAAACAACGCAAAAAACAACCCAACTCCCACACACGAATCTATCAAAAATCCCAACACTCAATCCTCACAAACAACAAAGCAACATACCAACACCCTAGCAAATTATTTCGCAAAACAAAGTCATAAACCCACCCATCCATAAAATTGGAAAATAATCAGATCCCTTAAGAAAATAAAAAGCAAACGCAACCAAACAATAGAAATAGAACCAGTTTATAATAAAACACCATAAAGACCCTCAAAAACTTACCAGCAACCTGTACTGATAATATTTCAAACATCCACATTAAACACTTAGGAAATATCGCACTAACTCATTTAACACACATATACAACAATTCCATCAAATTAAATCACATTCCCTTCCTCTGGAAAAGAGCAATTATCATCCCAAAGTTAAAACCAGGACATGAAGGTCATTTTGTAGGTAACTTGTTGGCCTCTGATTCCGATATGACCTCCGTTTTCCTAGACTGGCTCTAGTTTTTGAGATACAGGGTGGTCACAAAAATACATTAATAACAACAATTTATGTTAGGTTGTAACGTAATTCACAAAAAAAAATACGAAAGATATATATCAAATTGTTAATGAGTAAGTACATAAAATGCTAATAGGTCAATACATTCAATTCAGTACAATGAAATCACAATTAATGCATTACAAATCGTTGTCTATATGATTGTCTTCTGTGTGCAGAATGTGGACAATCACGTTGAAGGCTCCAACAATAGTCTGCCATCATGTGTGTATCCCATCTTCCTTGGTATCTTTCTTCCATCACCTTGATATCTTGATGGAACCTCTCCCCATGTTCCTCACTATAACATCCTAAGTAGTAATAAGTACGAGATAGAGCACGCAACATTGCAGAGATTGAGTGCAACATTGCAAATGTTGCGAAGCAACATTTGCAATGTTGCACGAGATCCAGCGAGCGAAGCTCGCGTACATATGATTGTATTTTTTAATGTAAGTAATTTTATGTATGTATATATTATTATTATTATTATTATTTACCTAACCCTACCCCCCTTTTATATTTTCGTATGTGTGCGCACCGTAGGTGCGCACATTCGAGTGTATGTTGATGACGCAGTCATCAACATTACACGAGATGTGATTTACACACATACACATTCACATACACACGTTACCCCCTACCCCCATTTTTTTCTTCTCCCCCACCATCTCTTTACCCCTACCTCTTAGTTGTTGTTGTCATTGCCCCTACCCCCCTTTATCTGTTGCCATGACTACATCACCTACTCTCTCTCTCTCTCTCTCGCCCTGCACACACACACTTACGTTTCCGCGCGCGCCCGTTTTTCTCCCCGCCTCCGACTTGGTCCCGCAGCCTTCGCGCACCGTGGCCCGCTTTCCCGCCACCGCCTCTGCCTTTGCCGCCACCCCCGGTTTGGTATACTCGTTTCGTCTTTCGTTCGCATTGTCATTGAGGAGATTGGGGTTTTTTATCTCTACCCCACCTTTCCCCCATTCTCTTAACTCCCACTATAAAATTGGACAGGATAGGAACTCGAATCCTGTCCTTTCGGCTGCTTCATCACGGTGGTCACCAGGTAAGTATCGGACTTAACTGACCGTGCCAAGCGGCCTTTCAGACCTTCTTTCAAATCATCTTTATATAGAAATGGAGTTCAAAATGTGTATTAAAAATACGAATAAAATGATTCCCGTGTCTTTTTTATTTCGACTTCACGATCAATTATAGTTATAATTAACCGTGAACTCAAAGGGATTAAAAGCTTACCTTTTTCTTCAAGCCTGATTAACTTTTAATCTTTGCCTGAGGGTATAAAAGAAAGACGAGCTCTTGTCAAAATGAAAAGCTTTTAATTTATTAATATATATATATATAATATATATATATATAATATATATATATATATATATATATATTATATATATATTATATATATATAATATAATATATTATATATATATATATTATATATAATATATATTATTAGCCCTGTCTTTATTATATTTATATTATATATATACTATATATTATAAATATATATATAAGAAATATATATATATAAATATATATATATATAATATATATATATATATATATATATATATATATATTATATATATATATATTTATATTATTATTATTATTATTAATTATTATTATTAATTATTATTATTATTAATTATTATTATTATTTCTTACATAATTATAAAATTTACGAAAAAGTGTTTTTTTTTTCGTTTCATTTTTACAACATTCTTCTTCTTCTCATTCATCATCACAAAATCTACAGCAAAAACAGCAGCAGTCACAAAGCCATTAACAACAACAGCAACAACAGCAGCAACAACAACTACAACAACAACAGCAGCAACAACGACAACAACAACAACAACAGTCACCGCCACGACCCACAGCAGAAACAGCAACAGTCATAAAGGCATTAACAACAACAGCAACAACAGCAGCAACAACAACTACAACAACAACAGCAACAACAACAACAACAACAGCAACAACAACAACAACAATCACAGCCCCGGCAACAAGACAAAAAGAACAGCATGAAAGCAACTAGCACCCCTAAAAAGCTATGAAAGTGATTGAATCAGAGTCACAAAGGCATTAATGCATCGATGCATCGATGCATCGATGCATCGAAGCATATAGAACACACAGACACACACACACACACACACACACACACACACCACACACACACACACACACACACACACACATAGCACACACACATATCATTCCTTTCCACACCAACACACACACACACACACACACACACACACACACACTTTTTATAATAGTCATTTTTAATTTTATTTATATTATTTTTTTTATTTTTATTATTATTTTTATTTATTATAATATAACTGTTATCCATTATTATTATTTATAAGTTGAAAACGCACGTCGTAATAGAAATCAAATTATTATTATTTTACTCTGCAGCAGATCGTAAAAACCTACGTTCTGCTTTACTTGTGATTGGCCGATGTAAACCCTATCTCAATTCACCCTCCACTATGGTTGGTCGAGAATTATAAATGGCCCCTTGTGATTGGCGGACGTCAGCCTTATCTCTATTACCCCTACATTGTGTTTTGGCGAGAATTATATACGTTCCCTTGTGAGTCTAATCTCGTTTCAAACTATAGTCGCTTTAGCTGTCGAGCTGTGAAGAAGTTCTCTACTCTATCTTAAAAGTGTTCCGCTTCCAGAAAGAACACAATATGATTCGTCTTAATAGGTATACCTCTGTACAAGACATCATTCAGTGGGAAGTTAAGATACCTGGTTGTGGAGTTGCATTCTTATATAAAAGAAACCCGAATGGAACTGAATTCTTCACGTGTGTTAGTAATTCATCATATTACAACACACGGCGTGTTTACATGAGTCCCGATGAATTACTGTGTATATGTAAACACATCGAGTCCTGGCTTACTGACTACTTTAACCCTAATGTGGATTTAAACTACTCGAAAACAGTTATCAGCCAGAGCAAAGGAGCAAAGGAAAAACAGCTTACTCTAACCTTCTCTAAACATGCGAACACAATATGCGTGGAAGTTAGACTATGGGAAAGGACTAGTGGTTTAGAAGCATTTGAACGTACTTCACATGGATTCTACATCTCAGGAATACAGCAGCTGAAGTGTATGTCCGAGGTGGGCAGACGGGTGATAAGGCATATGAAGAGAGTGAGTGTGTTATCTAACTATGTAACAGTCGCTCATTATATGTTATACCAGGAATACTATGCATTCAAGAAAATGATGGTTGATGATTCTGAAACTGTTATTAAACGATTCCTAGAAACTATTGATGTGCAGAAATTCATTCATCTACTTAGAAAACGATGGGCGGTAAGCATCTATGCTGACGATCCAGAGACCAAACACACTATGATATCTGAGAGGGAGCTTTTTACATATGTGCTTTCGGATGGTATCGACGAGACACGTGGCTTCATGATAGACAACGATATAAATGATTGGTATATTTGTAAAGATTTACAGAGTATTAATCTTGAGTCTTCGTAAAGTTTCTGTGAATGTCTACAACAGTGTTATATACCCTTATAAATATTTTTAATATTATTGTAAATGTAATTAATGATAAAATATTTAATATTCTTGTGAGTATATTTAATGTTAAAATATGTACGTCAGTGATTATTAAAGTTCTAGGTATGTAGTAAAGGTTTTAACTGAAGTTGGTGCTTTAACATCGTCGAGTAAACGTTCGTATATATATATATATATATATATATATATATATATATATATATATATATATATATATATATATATATATATATATATATATATATATATATATACTTAAATATATTTAACCATATCACCTTTCTTATATATATATGCTCTCACTATAGCTTCGAAAGTTGCATTGTACATCGAACACGCTACGAGCATGGATGTGGGTAAATTCATGTTCTTCAGCCCTGCTACATGCATGGTGGCGGGTCCCACAGGCTGCGGGAAAACCTTTCTGCTGTTAAACATATTAAAGGATGGTGGAATTTTTGAGCATACACCTGTGAAAATAATCTGGTGCTATAGTGTATTCCAGGAGAAGTTTAATGAATATAATAATATAGTAGAATTCCATGAAGGTGTATACGATATTAAATCATTGGAAAATGTACAAGGTCATAAAGTTATAGTTCTGGACGACATGCTGCACAAGTTAAACGAGGATATAGCTGAGACGTTTACGGTGTATTCCCATCATTTAAATATATCTGTATTTTTCATTACACAGAACATTTTTCATCAAAGTAGGCATATGAGGACTGTTTCTTTAAACACTCAGTATCTGATCCTGTTTGGTCAAAGAAGAGATATGAGTCAGGTCAATGTTCTAGGATCACAGATGTTCCCGTCAGCGAGAAAAGAGTTCTTTAAAGTATATAAAGAGTTACTTCGGACCCGTACGGATACTTGCTGTGTGAACTTCATCCTAGGAACACGCATAGAGTCCTGCTCCGCACAAACATTCTACCGCATGAGATAGAAACTGTGTACATTCCTGAATAATGAGTAGTTTAGTTGTAAAGTATTTACCTCTTATAAAAAGATTTAAAAAGCTGAAACCGGCTGAAAAGCGTAAAATAATCTGTGATGATGAGAAGTTCATCCAGTGTGTATGTGAACTCTGCTTGAATCTTATAAAGGGAATGTTCTTTAAACAGGCCTCAGAAGGTAAAGCTGCGTCGACATAGAAACACCATTAAAAAACTCTCCCGTAACATAAGGCATCTGAAAAATAAAAAGAAGGTGTTGCAGAAGGGGGGGTGGTGTATTCCTGCCTCTACTTTTCTCAGTTATTGCTCCTCTGATTACCAAGTGGATATCTTCATAATGAAGAAGGTCGCTGTATTACCGTTTAACGAGTATGAGAAAATGAAATGTAATACTACGTCATCGTTGCAGAGAGCCCACACTCAGCCTATACAACCACAGCCTTACGGGGTGTCGTCCTCACTACAATTTCCACCCCCAAATCATCAGCATCATTTCTCTCTAGAGAATCAACAACCTTTGAGTGCTGCACAAATTCAGCAGCCAGCTCTGCCTTACAGCTTGATCGACCCTAAAGTTGAACAGATAAGCAATTACGAGCAAGAGGTGTATCGGATATTAAATTCAGACATTAACATCCATGAGAAGCGTATCTTATACCAAGATGCAATGCAGAAATTATTAAGTCTCAAGGATTTGCATCTAAAGGGACCACTAAATAAGTCTGACGTAAAGGAAACAATTTTGCCACAAGAAGTAAAACCTGAGATGAAGATAGAAGACAGCTTAAGAAATATCCTAGAGGAGAGCTTGCCAGTCCGGGCTCGCAGATCAGGTCTTACTCTCTATAATATTTTAAAAGAACAAATATCTTGGAATGAGTTAGGTCAAATCATTATTGATGATGAGATAGTTAAAGGGTCAAACATTGTGGATTTAATAGCTGATCTCTCACGCGATTGGAAGAAGAGAGCTGTAACAGGATGGCCTACAATCAAGCAAGAGCTGCAGACTATAAATTTTCCACGCTCTTTAATCTTGAACACACGCAGATTAGCAGACTTGGATGATATTCCTAAAACACCAAGACCCGATTCTAGTCCTTTCAGGCATGTCCTACGCTTCAGATAAATTCAAACGGGTGGTTAAAGGAAGAATAAGAAAAAAGCCGTACGCCAGTCTTAAATGGATTAATTCATAGGCACGCTGTGGTGTTATTAATATTATTAATTCAATTATATATATATATATATATATATATATATATATATATATATATATATATATATATATATATACATATATTCTTTACACTCATAATATATATATATATATATAATTTGTTCATTGTTCTAATTTGCTCACTTGTGAATGAATAAATAAATTCATCATATTAATCACTATGTTTTATATTTCCTTTTACCATATATATATATATATATATATATATATATATATATATATATATATAATTTTTTTTTACATATATATATACACTACATATATACTAACTCTGCTATATATATATATATATATATATATATATATAAAATGTTTTTACTCATGCCAGTAGACACCATGGAGGCTAAGGAAGTGGTTGATAAGTATTATTACGATGTGAAGGAGCCTAATAGCTATGGTGGATTCACAAGGTTTGCCTCGAGGTTTCCGGACATTGGCCGGAAAGAGTTGAAAGCATATCTAGAAGGTGAGGAGGCTTTCACTCTACATAAACCTGTTCGCAGAAAATTTCCTACCCGGAAAACCATAGCCCCCTGTCTCGATAGCGTGTGGCAGCTGGATTTATCCGAGATGGTTAAATACAGCTCGTACAACGATGGATATCAATACATACTTTTTACCATTGATGTGTATTCTAGATATTTATGGTTAAAACCTTTAAAAGATAAAAAGTCAGGTACTGTATCTGAGACGCCTTGAGAGAAATTATAGAGGGTGACAGGCGATGGCCAAGAATGCTGTGGACTGACCAAGGCAGTGAGTTTCTAGGTCGTGAATTTCAAGAATTAGTTAAAGAGCACGACATGGGGTATTACAATACATTCTCAGTGAATAAAGCAGCTATAGTTGAAAGAGTACAGCGTACTATCAAGGAGAAAATGCACCGGTACTTTACCCGCATGAACACTTTTAAGTATATTGACATACTACAAGACCTTGCTCATTCTTATAATAGATCATTCCACAGAGCTATAAAATCTACCCCTCTAGAAATGTCGAAAATAAAGCCTACGATGGTGGATCATTCACAACAAAGAGTCAGGAAAATAAAGGATAATTCAGGTGTGTGCTTAGGCGATTATGTACGAGTCTCCAGACAGGCGGAAAGGTTTAGGAAAGGCTACGAATCAGGGTGGTCTACAGAGGTTTTCAAAGTTCACAATATTCGAACTTCCCTTACGATGGCTTAAAATTATATTATTTGGAGGATTTATACGGTGAAAAGATAAAAGGAGGTTTTTATAAACAGGAAATACAAAAAATACGCTTCAATCCTGAAAGTAATGTGTATAAAATTGAAAAGATATTAGGTTCGAAAGGAAAGGGGCGAAATAAACAGTACTTGGTTAAATGGGTAGGATATCCTGACAAGTTTAACTCGTATATAAAAGCAAGTGAAATTAAGAATCATTAAGCAGTATTCATTGAGACCATGGCGAGTACAGATCACTTCTATTTAACTCTGCCTTCATCGGCTTCGATGAATCTACATCCTGATAATAAGCTCTCAGACTTCACGACAGAGTTACTGAACCCTATTGACATTGAAAGAGACGTTTATGAAGTAGGGCTGTGTGAAGTGATATTAAATACAGATGTGGAAAATGTCCCACATAATCTTTACTGGATGAATGTTTACAGAAGTGTAGAATGTGTTGAAACTATATTGGATGTGAAGAACACAGGCTCTTTAAACCGCGTCACTATGGGAACAAGAGAATACTTTTATGAAAGAATTGTAATGAGGAAATCCTATTTTAAGTCAGTTCCTGCAATGTTCAGTTATTTAAATACGCTTTTAGCGACTAGTAATATGTGTAGAGATCTAATTTACAGATATTCATCCCTCCGATGATGAAGTATTAATTACTTTGAGATCAACGGCAGGCATTAACCTTAGAGACATCGATGTGTTTTTCCTCAGGAGATCGTCATGGCAGCGGAAACACGTTCACGAACGTGAAGGTTGGTTAGATGTCCTCCATGATGTACCTACTATGCTGAAAAGGGTTATGAAAACAGTGGAAAACGAGCATATAACCAAGGAGGAATTAATCGACGAGCAAGACAGGGTGTTACATTATACTTGTATCACCTCCGAGATACTCAAACATCCTGGAATGGCATATGTTTACACTGACATAGTGGAACACCAGTATGTGGGTGATACTTCAGCTCCTCTGTTAAGGGTAGTTTATTTTCCTCAAGAGAGTAAGGTAATAACATTCCCAAATGTGCACTATCTCTCACTGAACAGGTCATCGATCGGATCTATAAGAGTACATATAAAGGACGTGGAAGGCCGGCCATATCCATTTACAAGTGGCACATTGATGTGTAAAGTCCACATTAGAAAGAAACGACCCCATCAGCTATAAAATGATGGAACATTTTTTAACCAGAATTGAAAATCTCATCTATATGCTACTGGAATTCATTCAAGAAATAGATGACTCTGCAGGATATATAAGGGACATAATCAACTGCATTTTTTCATTCATCGGTATACTCTTGCAGTGTAAAGATAGTATAGGAAAGAAGCTCCAGCCACATAAGTAATAAGCATGGAGAGAGTATTCATTGGATCGAGATCACAGAGAGGATACGGTCTTGGAGGATTTTTCACTAAGCTATTGCGAAGCGCCATCCCCGTGTTTAGAAGAGGGGGTGAATATCTAGGTAGAAAAGCTATAAGAACAGGTCTCCACACGATGCAAGATATAGCAACAGGAGGCAATCCTCGTGCTTCATTAAAAAGACGGATTGCCGAGGTTTCCGACGAGATGCTCGATGACGTTAAACGCAAAATAAGACGTAAAATGACAGGTCAAGGCAGGTCTAAAGTTAAAGGGCGCAGGAGTGTTACAAGTAGGAAAAAGCCAAAGACGAAGAGAGCTCTGAAGAAGAAGAAGCAAGTCCGCAAGAAAATCACAGTGCGGAAAAACCCTAAGGGTAGAAGGCCAAAATCTACAAAACGTATTGATGTATTCACCATTTAACTACTAGACGGTGTCTTTAACTACAACATTCGGTCAACATGTATATAAGGGGGTACATCTGAAGTCTTGTTCATTATTCAGCCTAGCACCGCTCCGTCAAGATGCATTTCCTTCACCCTGCTAGTCCAGACTGCTGCAAGAGCGAATTGGATCTCTTCTCGATGAATCCTACTCAGATTAGCGTGAGCGACAGCAACTTCATCAGCATTAATCCCACACACTCGATCACCAGCACTGACGTTCCTTTAGAGTTCAATATCCCAGGCACATCAGACCAATATCTAGATCCATCTAATGTATTTCTATATTTTAAAACGAAATTGACAAACCCTGATGGTACAGACCTTCCTACAGGTGACGACCACATAGTGTATACAGAGTCGAACTTCCTATATTCCTGCTTTAATCAGATTGATGTTTACCTCAATGAAACTTCGCTCGGCACTTCAGCAGCTAGTTATCCTTATAGAAGCTACATAGAGCATCTACTGAACTTTTCTGATGATGCTAAGCAGTCTCATCTTCAATCATGTGGTTTTTACAGCTTCAAAGATGAGGATACACAT